>NW_026844043.1:26050848-26216584 GCF_029531705.1 Pantherophis guttatus
TTAACAACTGAGGCAAAAAAGGTTGTAAAACGGGGGCAAAACCCACTTAAGAACTGCCTTGCTTAGCAACAGATACCTGAGGCTCAACTGTGGTCGTAAGTCAAGGACTACCTATAAGTAGACTTTAAAACCCCAATAGAGCCAGGCTGTTACAGTCATAAGTCGTGACAGTTGTAATGCAGGACAGAGTCGATGCTATGACCTTTTTTACAGCAGTCATTAAGCAGACCCCACAGTCATTTTTTTTTTAAAAAAAATTGATTTATATGCCGCTCTTCTCCAGAGACTCAGGACGGCTTACAATGCATTAAGCAATAGCCTTCATACTTTTGTATATTTATACAAAGTCAGCTTATTGCCCCCACAACTGGGTCCTCATTTTACCTACCTTAGAAAGGATGGAAGGCTGAGTCAACCTTGAGCCTGGTGAGATTCGAACTTGCAGTAATTGCAGGCAGCAGATGTAAGTGGATGTTAATTAGTCTGCTGAGACACCAGAGCAAACCCATCGTTCCTACACAGCATTTTCTTCCAAAAGCCGGAAGTAAATGCTAGTTTGGGGGGGGAGGAAATGTAAATTGTGGTCATGTGATCCGGAGATGCTGCAAATAGCTCTATGGACTGCAGATGGGGGCAGGCAGACATATGTCATAACTTTGAAACAGGGTCGTAAGTAACTCTTGGGGATCCATGACAACTCGACACGGCCAACTTGCCACGGAAGAAGAATTACACTAATATCGAAGAAATAGTGGAGCAGAATTAGTAAAGAAAGGATGCCAAAGGAGAGACAAACTGAAATGTGCATGATACAAATTAAAATCATTTTAAAATTATTTTTAAATACCGTGTTTCCCCGAAAAAAAGCCCTTCCCTGAAAATAAGCCTTTACCCGAAAATATTTAACCTCATGCACAGCCGGTCCTCGCCATTTCCTCTGGTTAGGGTTAGGGAGACAGAGCTGGAAATCAGGTAAGATGGCAAGAGGAGCCCCGTCTCGCTCCATGCGCCCCAAAATAATAAGACCAAGCGCTTATTTGGGGGTTCATAAAAATATAAGACAGGGTCTTATTTTTGGAGAAACACGGTATTTAAAGTGAATTGCTGAATTGTCCCGCCGCAAGGTGGCCATGTCAAGTTGGCCGCGGCAAATTGCCGTGGTGCTGCGGCGAGTTGTCGCACGCTGAACTTTTGGGGGCTCCATCGTTAACGTCGATCAGACGTGAAGAACGAGCGGTCGAGAGAAGAAAATCCTTCTTTTTCCCGCAGGCCCGCTTGGCTCCGGGACTGGAGGGCACAAACTGGCAAACGGGGGGCAAGGTACGCAGCGATCTCCCTCTCTAGCCGCAGGAGGGGGGGAACCTATAAAAACGTGGGGTCCTTTTTTTACCGTCACGGTCTCTGACAACGTGGAGCCCGAGAAGCGTTTGGCCAGCAGTCCTTCGAAGTTGGTAGTCCTTTGGATGGCGAAAAGCAGAAGCTTGACTTCGATCTCTCTTGCCCGGGTGCGCATGATTTTCCCCAGCTCTGTCCTGCAAGGAGAAGGAGGCAAAATCTCTCACGTCAGGACAGGTAGTCCTCGAATTATGACCACAATTTATGTTGCTAAGTGAGAAATTTGTTAAGTGAGTTTTGTCCCATTTTACGACCTTTCTTGCCCCGGTTGTTAAGCGAATCATTGCAGTTGCTAAATTAGTCACATGGCTGTTAAACGAATCATTGCAGTTGCTAAGTTAGTCACATGGTTGTTAAGTGAATCGGGCTTCCCTCTTGACTTTGCTTTGGAATAAGGTCGCAAAAGGGGATTACATAACACCACGATGCCGCAACCGTCATAAATGTGAGTCTGTTGTCAGGGATCTGAATGTAAATCACATGAACACAGGGATGCTGCAATGGTCGTAAGTGTGAAAATCGTCAAAAGTCATTTTTTCAGTGCTTTTGTATCTTGGAATGGTCACTAAATGAACTGTTGTAAATCGAGGACTACCTGTACTTGTTCCAACACGTGGCATCTGCAACCGAAATGACGCAAAACCCCATAGCCTTTTTTTTTTTATCATCCCATTGCTTGGGTTTTACAGGTAGTCCTCAACTTACAACAGTTCATTTAGTGACTGTTCAAAGTTACGACGGCACTGAAAAAAGCGAGTATGATCATTTTTTACACTTACGACCGTGGCAGCATCCCCACAGTCACGTGATCAAAATTTGGATGCTTGGCAACTGGCTCATACAGGTAGTCCTTGAATTACAACCACAATTCAGCCTGAAATGCATGTTGCTAAATGAAACATTTGTTAAGTGAGTTTGGCCTCATTTTACGACTTTTTTTTGCCACAGTTGTTAAGTGAATCATTGCATTTGTTAAGTGAGTCACATGGTTGTTAAGGGAATCAGGTTTCTCTATTGGCTTTCCTTGTCAGAAGGTCGCAAAAGGGGATCGAATGACCCCGGGATGCTGCGACCGTCATAAGTATGAATCAGTTGCCAAGTGTCTGAAGTTTGAGCGTGTGACCACAGGGAGGCTGCAACAGTTGTAAGTGTGAAAAACGGTCGTTAAGTCACTTTTCCTGTGCCGTTGTAACTTTGAACAGTCACTAAATGAACTGTTTTAAGTCGAGGACTACCTGTATTTATCACGGTCGCTGTGTCCCGGAGTCATGTGATCCCCTTTTGCGACCTTCAGACAAGCAAAGTCAATGGGGAAGCCAGATTCGCTTAACAACCGTGAGACTCACTTAACAAATGTCTCACTTAGCAACAGAAATGTTGAGCTCAATTGTGGTCATATGTCGAGGACTGCCTATATTATTCCCATTTTCTCAGCCACTTGCGCTGCACTTTGGCATTTATGTTACTTCTTTTAGGGTAATTTTAACTTTCGGGGCGTGTTCCTTCCAGATGCCAAATGTTAATTGCTGCTTCCCCAGGAACGCTGGCAGGAATTTCTCCCCGCTGGCTGCGATGGGCACAATCACGAGCCACTCTTTTTCGTGGCTGATCTGCTGGCATGCTTTTGGCAAAGATCTCAGAAAGGGCAGCCCCAAAGCCAACTTATTTCTCTCGTGATTATTTCAGCCGTCAGTATATTTTTATGCTGGAGTCACGCGGCATGGCTGCAGGAAATTCAAGCCCAGAAAATGGTTCCCAGCGTCATTGCAGGATGATGGAGTATAGGTAGTCCTCGAATTAACAATGCAACTAACTGAACAACTGCTGTGATTCATTTAACAACTGCGGCAAGAAAGGTCATAAAGTGATTTGCAACTGTCTGACAAGCAAAGACATTAAATGAATCTGGTTAACAATCTGGTTAATTGTTCTTTCAGGAAATTCCTCCTTAGTTCTAAGTTGCTTCTCTCCTTGATTAGTTTCCACCCGTTGCTTCTTCTCCTGCCTTCCGGTGCTTTGGAGAATAGCTTGACTCCCTCTTCTTTGGGGCAGCCCCTGAGATATTGGAAGGCTGCTATCATGTCTCCCCTAGTCCTTCTTTTCATTAAACTAGACATACCCAATTCCTGCAATCATTCATATTTTAACCTCCAGTCCCCTAATCATCAATTACTAATCCATTACTACCTACCTGCCTTCCATGGAGGACCTGTCTACTCCACGAGTCAAAAAGAGGGCTGTGAAAATATCTACAGACCCCTCGCATCCTGGACATAAATTGTTTCAACTCCTACCCTCAAAACGACGCTATAGAGTACTGCACACCAGAACAACTAGACACAAGGACAGTTTTTTCCCGAACGCCATCACTCCGCTAAACAAATAATTCCCTCAACACTGTCAAACTATTCACTAAGTCTACATTTCTATTACTGGTTTTGTTTTTTGTTTTGTTTTTATTGGATTTATATACTGCCCTACTCCCGAACAGCCACAGAATAAAACACATAAATACAAAAATTTAAAATAGAATAAAAACGAATTAAATAATTTGGCTGAGACAAATTTAAAATACCCAATAATTTAAAAACAAATTAAAATTTACATTTAAAAGGGGAAAAGATTTAGGCCAGGCCAGCTTGATGAAATAAGAAAATCTTGAGAGCGCGACGGAAGGTGCGCAGATCCGGGATCCTCCGTATCTCCGGGAGGAGCTCGTTCCAGATCGTATTACTATTAATCTTCTCACATTCCTATCACCCATCTCCTCCCACTTATGACTGTGTGACTGTAACCTTGTTGCTGGTATCCTTACGATTTATATTGACTGTTTCCTTGTATGATTTGATTGCTTATTTGTACCTTATGACTATCATTAAGTGTTGTACGTTATGATTCTTGACGAATATATCTTTTATGTACACTGAGAGCATATGCACCAAGACAAATTCCTTGTGTGTCCAATTACACTTGGCCAATAAAGAATTCTATTCTATTCTATTCTATTCTATTCTATTCTATTCTATTCTATTCTATTCTATTCTATTCTATCTATTCTATTCTATTCTTCGATTGCTTATTTGTACCCTATGACTATCATTAAGTGTTGTACCTTATGATTCTTGACGAATGTATCTTTTCTTTTATGTACACTGAGAGCGTATGCACCAAGACAAATTCCTTGTATGTCCAATTACACTTGGCCAATAAAAAATTCTATTCTATTCTATTCTATTCTATTCTTTTCTATTCTATTCTATTCTATTCTATTCTATTCTATTCTATTCACTCTATTCCACTCCACTCTATCTTTGTTGCTCTTCTCTGCACTCTTTCTAGTGTCTCAACGTCTTTTTTACATCGTGGCGACCAAAACTGGGTGCAGGATTCCAAGTGTGGTTTTACCAAGGTGGTACTTACAAAGTGGTATTAAACACTTCACGTGATCTTGATTCCATCCCTCTGTTGATGCAGTCTAGGATTGCGTTGGCTTTTTTGGCAGCTGCTGGACACAGCTGGCTCATATCTAAATGATTGTCCACTAGGACTCCCAAGATCCTCTCACTGTTACTATAATTGAGCAAGCAACGCGTTTTAGAATCCCACCTTGTAATATGACAGAAATCCACCGCGATCCGTTCCGTCATGCACCACTCTCCTGGGAACATCCGGCCGTATTTTTCCTCGTAGTCTACCAGCTGACGTTTGATCCAGGCGTAACGGCGGTCGATCTTGTCTAGCCAAGCCACCTGAGGAAAGAACACAAGAGTGCCCGGCCATCTTTTCTCCTCCGTGTTGATACCAAGATGTACAATGCACACCGTGAAGTGTTTTTTAAAGGGATGTGAATCACTCAAATCCCTGAAGGAACACATCCCAAGGGTGCTTTTTCAAAACGCAGCTGGACTTTCTTGGTTGTTTTTTTTTTCTTGAAGATGTTTCGCTTCTCATCCAATAAGATTCTTCAGTTCTGACTGAGGAAGCTTCTGACCGAAGAACTGAAGAAGCTTCTTGGATGAGAAGCGAAAAGTCTTCAAAGAAAAACAAAGAAAATTCAGTTGTCTCTTGAAAAAGCACCTTCGGGACAACCATAACTTGGATGACTGAAAATCTCCGTAACTGAAGGAACATCATTTCCATAGATATAAAAATCCCAATCCAGTTTCTGAGGAGTCAAAGGGGGAAGCCAAATTCATTTAACAACTGCATGATTCACTTAAGAACCATGAGGAAAAAAAGGATATAAATTTGGCTCCCGACTGTGGTTGTAAGCTGAGGACTACCTCTGTAGCTCTATTGCAGGGATCTTTAAGGTTTGTGGACTTCAACTCCCAGAATTGCAGGGATCTTTAAGGTTTGTGGACTTCAACACCCAGAATTCCCCAGCCAGCCGGCTGGGGAATTCTGGGAGTTGAAGTCCACGAGTCTTAAATTTGCCAAGTGCTGGCTGGGGAATTCTGGGAGCTGAAGTCCACAAGTTTTAAATTTCTTTCTTTCTTTCTTTCTTTCTTTCTTTCTTTCTTTCTTTCTTTCACAGCACCCTCCCGCCCCCAGTTTTTGGCCTAGCAGGCCTCAGGGAAGCCTCCTGGGAGCAAACACGGACCCCCAATAGGTAGTAAAAAATGCTTTTAAAAGTAAAATAAAAAGTTCTGACGATTGTGCGGCACAACTGATTGTCGGAATCTTTTTTTTTTTTTTTTTACTTTTTTAAGCCTTTTTTTACTACCTATTGCCCGAATGGGTAGCAAAAAAATGCTTTAAAAAAGTAAAAAAAAAAAAGTTCAGACGATCAGCTGTGCCGCACCATCTTCGGAACTTTTTTTTTTACTTTTTAAAGCATTTTTACTACTGGTTCGGCAAACCAGTCACATTTGTTACTACCAGTTCGGGCAAACTGGACTGAACCGGTAGTATTTCACCCCTGTCCCAAACCCAACTCGTGGCTGGCCCCACCCACCTCTCCCCTCCCCTCCCCGCTATCCCCACACGGCCCAGTTTGGATGCATTTAAGTGCAGGGGATGCGCGGAGGTTCGGGGAAGACGAAAAACGGGCCTACTGGAAGTTCAGGAAGGGCCTCCGGAGCCTGGGGAGGCCGTTTTCGCCCTCCCAGAGGCTCAAGTAAAGCCTCCAGAGCCCGGGGAGAATAAAGACCAACTAGCCACGCCCACCATGGCCACACCCACCCAGCAACAGGGCAGAGAAGCCCTTGCTAAAATTTTTGAAGCCACCCCCTGTGCACATGGCTTAGAAAACATAGGATGGCATAGCGCCAGGGCAAGGGGGGGCCCACCCGCAGGTCACCACTACCGGTTCACCTGAACCAATCCGAACTGCCTAAATGCCACCACTGGCATCAATCAAAATGAGATTTCGTGAACAGCGGGAAAACACAGGGCTTCTGCAAGACCCAAAGGATTTTTTCCAAAATGTTTGTCCAGGCTTGAAGGATCGTTAAGAGCCCAACTCACGTCTTGGTTTTCCTGAAAAAGCACCAGATACTCCGAGAGGTGCTGCTTAATAAACTTCTTGATGATTTCCTGCTTGATCCGGGGATCTAAGACGTTGGCGACCAAACAGGCATCACGGAGAACGTTGCTGGGACCAGCTGATCTCTGCTGAGAACGAAGAAACCCAGCGGGTTAAGCTGGCCAGGTCTTTTGCTGCCATCGGAGTTCTAGTTCTGCCTTAAGCATGAAAGCCAGCCTCAGCTGACTTTGGCAAAAAAACCAGGAGACGGTGAGTTCTAGTCCTTAGATATGAAGGTGGCTGGGTCACTTTGGGCGAAACACCAGGAGATGGTGAATTCTAGTCCTGCCTGAGGTATGAAAATGGCTGGGTAACTTTGGGCCAATCGCCAGGAGATGGTGAATTCTAGTCCTGCCTTACCCTGTTTTCCCCAAAATGAGACATCCCCTGATAATAAGCCCAATCAGGCTTTTGAGCGCATGGCAATAAGGCCAAGCGCTTATTTCAGGGTTCAAAGAAAATATAAGAAAGGATCTTATTTTCGGAGAAACACGGTAGGTAAGAAAGCCAGCTGGGTGATTTTCGGCTAATCACCAGGAGACTGTGAGTTCTAGGCACAAAAGTTACCTGGGAGACTTTGGGCCAGTGACTCTCTCTCGGCAAACCCCACCTTACAGGAAGGAGTATTAGGTATGCCTTGAGTTATTTAGGAAATAAATGGGTGGGATAAAAACCTGGGTAGTGCTCAAAAGCTGCAGGCCTCTTTTCCATTGGAGAATCTACTGCACTGTTTCTTAACCTCAGTAACTTTAAAATGGGTGGACTTCAATTCCCAGAATTCCCTAGGCAGCCATGCTGGCTGGGGGAATTCTGGGAGTTCAAGTCCACCATTCTTAAAGTTTATTTATTTATTTATTTATTTATTGGTTCGATTTATATGCCGCCCTTCTCCAGAGACGCAGGGCGGCTTACAATGCGTTAAGCAATAGCCTTCATACTTTTGTATATACCTGCTTAGTAGGGCTTTCGGTCCCCCCTAAGCGGTGTTCTTTTTTTATACAAAGTCAGCTTATTGCCCCCACAAACCGGGTCCTCATTTTACCTACCTCGGAAGGATGGAAGGCTGAGTCAACCTTGAGCCTGGTGAGATTTGAACTCGCAGTAATTGCAGGCAGCTGGCAGCTAAGTGCTACTTAACAGCACTTTAGTCCGCTGCGCCACCAAGGCTCCTTATTGCCAAGTTGCCAATTTGGAGATGCCTGGTCTAGACCTTGGTGTAGACCTCATTAAACCTTTGCAGCACCTCAGATTTCCTTGCAAGCAGCTTCCTGCCATTAGCAATAATTTTGCAAACAGAAAAGATCAAGGTATTTTTAAAAAAAAAAAAAATAAACACCTTTGTGCCTTGGGAAGGAAAGGCCTCTTCAAAATCAGCCAAGATCTGTTGTCCCAGCTCGTTCTGGGCTGCTTTTACCCTGTCAAGGAGAAAACATGAAAACTCCTGTTAACCTTGGGCTGCGGAAGAAAATATGGGACTGGCCTTCAGCCAAAAGATGGTGCTTGACAAGCGAGGAATCACGGCGCGGATCTGATGTCCTTTCATCCAGAGCGATAACTGAAAGCTAAAAGAATATCAGAGCCCTGTTTGCAAACAGGGAGTACAGAGAGTCCTCGACTTACGACCACAAGGGAGCCCAAAATGTCTGTTGCTAAGCAAGACAGTGGTTAAATGAGCTTTAAATTGCCTATTTTTTACAACCTTTCTTGCCACGGCTGTTAGGTGAATTGCTGCAGTTGTTATTATTATTATTATTATTAATTAAATTTCTATACCGCCCTTCTCCAAATAGGACTCAAGGCGGTGCACAGCCTAAGTAAAAACAGAGCATACAAAATTTAAAAAACAGTATTAAAATAATTAAATATTTTGGCCCTAAATTAAAACAACCCAATTTAAAATCAATTTAAATGAGTTGTTAAATGAGTTGCATGGCTGTTAAGTGAATCTGGCTTCTCCATTGATTTTGCTTATCAGAAAGTTGTAAAAGGGGATCACACGACCCCGGAACACTGCAACTGTCATAAATGTGAGTCAGTTTGAAAGCATCTGAATTTTGATCACATGATCACAGGGATGTGCCAACAGTCGTAAGTGTGAAGAATGGTCATAAGTCACATTTTTCAGTGCTGTGGTTACTTTGAACGGTCACTAAATGAACTGTTATAAGTCGAGGACTACCTGTAATACCATTTATGCTATATTTTACATTAAACCCAAAATTACTTAGAATCATAGGGCTGAAAGACCACTTGGAGGTGTTCTCATCTGTTAACATATTTAAATTTAGTACAGTTAATCCTCGATTTATGACATTTGAGCCCCAAATTTGTGCTGTTAAGCAAGATGTTTGTTAAGTGAGATTTGCCCCATTTTGTGAACTTTCTTGCCCAAGTTGTTAAGTGAATCACTGCAGTTTTTAAGTTAGTAACATGTTTGTTAAGTGAATCTGGATTCCCCATTGACTTTGCTTGTGGGAATGTTGCAAAAGGGGATCACGTGACCTTAGGACACAGCAATGGTCATAAATATGAACCAGTTGCCAAGCACCCGAATTTTGATCACGTGACCATAGGGATATTGCAACGGTCGTGTGAAAAATGTTAGTCACTTTTTTCTGTGCTGTTGTAATTTTGAACAGTCACTGAACGAATTGTTGTACGTCAAGGACTATCTGGAGCAGTGGGGTTGTACAATGAGTCAGAACACACAGTTATAGCTGACTGATTGAAGAGCGCTGGCTCCTGCGTGAGGCAATCTGTGCTGTGATTGGTTGCTGTGGGTGTGGAGGGGGCGTTTCCCTTCTCCCCACCTTTTTCTTCTGTGTGACACCTGTTTGCTCTGTGATTTACCTCAGAATGCTCCTGCTGTGTGTTTTACCTCAGGATGCTCCTGCTGGGTAGATTTACCTCAGCTCAGGATGCTCCTACTGGGTGGATTTTTTTTTTTTTTAATTTGATTTATATGCCGCCCTTCTCCGGAGACTCAGGGCGGCTTACCATGCATTAAGCAATAGCCTTCATACTTTTGTATATTTATACAAAGTCAGCTTATTGCCCCCACAAACTGGGTCCTCATTTTACCCACCTTAGAAAGGATGGAAGGCTGAGTCAACCTTGAGCCTGGTGAGATTCGAACTTACAGTAATTGCAGACAGCTGGTGTTAATCACAATGCTTTTAGTCTGCTGAGCCACCAGGCCCATCCATGCTCCTGCTGGGTGGATTTACCTCAGGATGCTCCTGCTGTGTGGATTTACCTCAGGATGCTTGCCTGACTATTTAAAATCAATAAGGCAGGAGCATCCTGAGGTAAATCCAGACAGCAGGAGCATCCTGAGGTAAACACCTGACTATCCACTAAACCAGGGGTCGGCAACCTTAAACACTCAAAGAGCCACAAAGGTCCTAACCGGAAGCCCCCATTCAATTCTGGAGCCGACCGGAAGTCCGGTTCCCCCACCATAGAGTCTCCTCCTAGTGCGACGTCTTTTTCCTCTACCTGTCCTAACCGAAAGCCCTATCAATTGTGGAGCCGACCAGCAACAGGGAGCCACAGCAGAGGGATGAAAGAGCCACATGTGGCTCCAGAGCCATGGGTTGCTGACCCCTGCACTAAACACTTGACTATTTAGTTTGGTGTACACTGGTAGTCCCCTACTTACAACAGTTTAGTCAGTGACGATTTGAAGTTACAACGGCACTGAAAAAAGTGACTTATAACCATTTTTCACACTTATGACCGTTGCGGCATCCCCATGGTCACGTGATTTACATTTGGATGCTTGACAGCTGATTCACCTTTACGACAGTTGCAGTGCCCCAGCGTCATAAGGGTGAGAACCAATTGGAAGTCACCTTTTTCAGTGCCATCATAACTTCTAACGGTTTCTCAATGAGTGGCTGTAAGTGGAGGACTACCTGTATGGATTAAAAAAACTAAAGAAACTGGCTGTTAGACTAAGAAGGGCTGTTTTTGTCCCGTTGCACTCAAAAAAAAAAATTACTGGAGCTGGGACAAACGCTAAATTTAACTCCACTGAAATTTAGGTCGGTTAATTAAATACCATTGATGTAGCTCCCTGCCTTTCTCCATGCATTTGATAATTGTCTTTATGGAAGCATGTCAGGACAGCCCTGCCAAGGTCTATCTTGGTCTATTGTCTTGTGGTTCACCAGATGCTCTTGGGAGGGTCCCGTGCTTGAGATACAGACTTACTCCCCCACCCCGGCACCGCTCCCTTTTTAACAGTTGCTATTCCTGAGCCAGGTAACAACCCCAACACTTCAAAGACGCAGCCCTTAATAGATCTGTCCTCCATAACTTCTTCCAATTTCCTTTCCAAACCATAACCATTAGCAGATACCACCATGTCCTGTCACCGTACTATAGATATCAATGCTAGGTCTTGACGAAGTATTGAAGAAAGCTCAAGCAGTAGAACTTTAGATCTAAAGAGGAAGACTGAGAGGTCCTTGGTGCTCTCCGAGCTTGGTTGTTTTCTTGCAGACGTTTCATGACCCAACTAGGTAACATCATCAAGTCTGTAAAGGAATGGAGCTTGTGGAATGAAAAGTGAGGAGGAGGAGGAAGAGAAGGAGGAGGAGGAGAAGGAGAAGGAGAAAGAGGAGGACTGAGAGGTTCTTGGTGCTCTCCGAGCTTGGTTGTTTTGTGACCCAACTAGGTAACATCATCAAGTCTGGAAAGGAGTGGAGCTTGTGGAATGAGGAGGAGGAGGAGGAGGAGGAGGAGGAGGAGGAGGAGGAGGAGGAGGAGGAGGAGGAGGAGGAAGAAAACAACCAAGCTCCAAGAGCACCAAGGAGCCCACCATAAAATTCAGCTCGTGCAAGAGTCCGCCTTACTCCCCTGGCTGCACCTGGGAGACTGTACTTACCTTTCGGAAAGCTGACGGATCTGCGGGATCCCCATATATTTGTTGAAATGTTCCAGCACGTTGACAACACCTTGTAGAAGGTTAGCAAGCTCTCCATACTGCCTTCTCCTGGTCATAGCCCTAAGATGGCAGAAAAAGAAGAAAAGAGACACGAGTGAGGCTGGTGCCAATGATTTTCCCGTGGAGCTTCGTTCTTTCACTGTGCTCAAATCACGCACAGGGTCCCCGCAAGAGACAAAATCACTAACAACCTAACCCCGTGAAACTCCAGAGTCCTGTACCGTCGGTATGACTCCCAAGAAAACTTTCAAAAAAAAATATACAGGTACTCCTCAAAATTTCTTGTTATTTGAACTCTTCCTATCATCTTCATTTAACGACTCCATAATCCCTTGCTGGGTGGAGTTCTGGGCAACTGAACGGAGCCGGCAGAGTGTTTTCATGGCCGGATGCCCTTCCCTGTTGCCAATGCGGAGTTTTGTTCGGCAGATATATTCTCATTGTGCCCAGAGAGAGAGAAATATCTGCCTCTACCTAGGATCGAACTCAGAACCTCCGCGTTGTGAGGTGAGAGCTCCACCACTAGGCCACCGCACCACTCCGTTTGAACTCTTCCTATACAATGGTATAAGGATTCCTGCTTTGGTTAGGGGGCTGGACTAGATGACCTCCAAGGTTGCTTCCTGTCCTAGGATTCTATGATCTTGCTAAGCAAGGCAGAAGTGGGTTTTTGACTTGAGTTTTGCCCTACTTTAAGGATCTTTTTTGGCCACAGTTGTTTAGCAAACCAACTCCCGTTGTTAAGTGAACCCTGAGGTCACTAAGCGAATCTGGCTTCCCCCATTGATTTTGCTTGTCGGAAGCCAGCTGGGAAAGTCACAAAAGGTGATCAAATGATCCCGGGACCCTGCAACTGTCATAACTATTGTGCATACCAGTTGTCAAACATCTGATTTTTGCTCCCATCATAAGCATTGTTTTATTGTAACTTTCGACAGTCACTAAATGAATGGTTGCAAGTCAAAGAATACCTGTGTGAAATTATTTTGAAATTTATTTTGGAAATACGGAAAACGAGGGCTGTTTTATCACACTTGATAGACTTTGTAAAAAAAAAAAACCCTTAAAAAATCTGGGTTCAAATGCAAGTAGTCTTCGACTTATGACCACAACTAAGCCTGAAGTTGCTGCTAAGCGAGACAGTTGTTAAGTGAACTTTACCCCATATCTATCTCTCTGACATTGCTTACCACCGTTGTTAAATAAATCTGGCTTTCCCATTGACTTTGTTTGCCAGGACATTGCAAAAAAGCAATAATCTGATTCCGGGATCAAAGCATCCGTCATAAATATAAGTCAGTTCCCCAGTGTCAGAATTTTGATCCCGTGACCATGGGGATACTGCAATGGTTGTAAGTGTGAAAAACAGTCATAAGTCACTTTTTTCCAGTGCTGTGGTATCTTTGAAAGGTTGTAAGTCAAGGACCACTTTTATACATGGGGAATATAAAGAATTTTAAAATTCAGGTAGTCCTCGACCTACGACCACAACTGAGCCCAGAATTTATGTTGCTACATTAAGTGAGTTTTGCCCCATTTTACGACGGTTTTTTTTGCCACATTTTTTTTAAGAGAATCACTGCCGTTGTTAAGTTAGTATCCTGGTTGTTAAGTGAATCCGGCTTCCCCATTGGGACTTTGCTAGTCAGAAGGTCGTAAAAAGGGGATCACGTGATCCCGGGACACGCCGACCGTCATAAATATGAATCAGCTGTCAAACATTTGTATGTAAATCGCATGACCTTGGGGATGCTGCAAAGGTTGTTAAGCGTGAAAAAAAAAATGGTCGCGGCTCCCTTTTTCCCCAGTGCCGTTGTAACTTTGAACGGTCACTAAATGAACCGTTGTAAATCGAGGACTAGCTGTACAATATTCAATTGAAACTGGGGTTTTTTTCTTTGCTGGGATAATGGACCGACTATTAGAAAAGACTGGACGATTGCTTTTTCGCGTATGGTTAAGTGCAGCAAGACTATTCTACAGGTAGTCCTCGACTTACGACGGATCACTTCGCCACCCTTAAAAAGTGACGACGGATCCCAGATCCACTTACTCCAGGGAATCCACTCCCCCGGCTAACATGTGGAGGTGATTCAGCGTTGTGATGGAGGTGGTCAGGTGGCGTTTGGCGTGGTCCAGCTGCTTGATGTCCCGGGTGATCTCTTTAACCTAGGAGAAGATGGAAGCAGAGGATTCAAGAGACAGGAACAGCCTCTGGCAATCCCCAAAATAAGGGAAGGGGGACTTCAGAGATCATCTAGCTAGCCCAACCCCCCCTCCCCAAGTTATATGCTGGGGTGGAAGTACAGTAGAAGAGGCATTTAGCTCCTGTTTTCTCAGAAGTGTTGATGTTCCGAGAAATCTGAGCGCCATCAAACTCACCCTGGACTTCAGTGAAATAAATCATATGAGCATGAAACACTGCCTACGGTTTGTTATTCCTTTACTCCTTCTTTCCTCCCTCCCTCCCCTCCATTATCCCTTTTTTCCTTTATCTCATCTTCCTCCTTTCCTTCCTTCCTTTTTTCCTCTTTCTTTCCCTACCCTTCCCCAACTCCCTTTCCCTTCATTCCTTGTCCTGTCCTTCCCTCTCCCTTCCTTTTTTCCTTCCTTCCTCCCTTTTTCTCTCAATTTTCCTTCCTTCTCTTAACCCTTCATCCTTCCCTTCTTTTCCTTCCTTCCTCCCTCCCTCCCTCCATTCTCCTATCCCTCCCTCCTTCCCTCCTGTTTTCACCATTCTCCCTTCCTCCTTTCTCTCATCTCCTTCTTTCCTTCCTCCCTTCTTTTCCTTTTCCCCTTCTCTTCTTCTCTTCCTTCCGCTCCCTCCTTGCCTCTCTCAATTTTCTCTTCCTTTCTTCTCCTGCCCCTTCCTCCTTTCCTCTTTTTTCCTTCCTTCCTCCTTCCCTCCCTTCATTCTGTTACCCCTTCCTTCCTTCTCCTATCCCTCCCTCTTTCCCTGTTTTCACATTCTCCCTTCCTCACTTCTCTCATCTCCTTCTTTCCTTCCTTCTTCTCTTTTTTCCTTTCTTCTTTCCTCTTCCTTCCTTCCCCTCCCTCCCTCTCCTTCCCTCACTTCCTGCCTCTCTCAATTTTTTCTTTTCCTTTTCCTATCCCTTCCTCCTTTCCTTTTTTTCTTCTCTCCTCCCTCCATTCTCTTTCCTTCTATCCTTCCCTCCTTTCACCATTCTACCTTCCTTCTTTCTATCATTTCCTTCCTTCCCTTCCTTCCTTCTTTCCCTCCTTCCTTCCTTCCTTCCTTCACTCACTCGCTTGCTTGCACAGATTCCTAAGCAACAAAAAACATTCATACAGCAGCCAAGAGTCTCACTCTGTAAGTATCAAGAAGAAACAATAAAGGACTCACCATCTGCTCTGATTTTTCTGCTTTATCCTTAATGTCTTTAATCTTGCCAAAGAGCTGCTGGATGGCTTTTTGGGCCTCCTCAAGAGCCTGGAGAAAGATTGGGGGGGGGGGAAGAGGAGAGAAACATATTGAAACACCGAGGACCCCACCAATTCAATCCACACGACCAGCTCATCCTCTTGATGGGTACCAAGAATTCAAGGTGGTCAGGCCAGGATGGGCCATGTAAGGAATTTCCTGAGTCAAGGAATGGGAATTTAGGAGGGGGAGGGGGCGTGTTTGCATCTTTGCATTCTTCCTTTATCACAGGAGTGGAGAATCTGGGCCCTTTTATGATTTGTGGACTTCAACTCCCAGAATTCCCCAGCCAACCTGCTTTAAGATGGGTGAACTCCAACTCCCAGAATTCCCCAGCCAGCCTGCTTTAAGAGGGGTGGACTTCTCCTCCCAGAATCCCCCAGCCAGCTTGCTTTAAGAGGGTGGACTTCTCCTCCAGAATCCCCCAGCCAGCCTGCTTTAAGATGGGTGGACTTCTTCCTCCCAGAATCCCCCAGCCAGCTTGCTTTAAGAGGGGTGGACTTCCACTCCCAGAATTCCCCAGCCAGCCTGCTTTAAGATGGGTGGACTTCTCCTCCCAGAATCCCCCAGCCAGCTTGCTTTAAGAGGGGTGGACTTCCACTCCCAGAATTCCCCAGCCAGCATGCTTTAAGATGGGTGGACTCCAACTCCCAGAATTCCCCAGCCAGCCTGCTTTAGGATGGATGGACTCCAACTCCCAGAATTCCCCAGCCAGCCTGCTTTAAAATGGATGGACTCCAACTCCCAGAATTCCCCAGCCAGCCTGCTTTAAAATGGATGGACTCCAACTCCCAGAATTCCCCAGCCAGCCTGCTTTAGGATGGATGGACTCCAACTCCCAGAATTCCCCAGCCAGCCTGCTTTAAGATGGGTGGACTCCAACTCCCAGAATTCCCCAGCCAGCATGCTTTAAAATGGATGGACTCCAACTCCCAGAATTCCCCAGCCAGCCTGCTTTAAGGATGGACTCCAACTCCCAGAATTCCCAGCCAGCCTGCTTTAAGATGGGTGGACTCCAACTCCCGAATTCCCCAGCCAGCATGCTTTAAAATGGATGGACTCCAACTCCCAGAATTCCCCAGCCAGCCTGCTTTAAGATGGATGGACTCCAACTCCCGAATTCCCCAGCCAGCCTGCTTTAAGATGGATGGACTCCAACTCCCAGAATCCCCCAGCCAGCATGCTTTAAGATGGGTGGACTCCACCTCCCAGAATTCCCCAGCCAGCCTGCTTTAAGGAATGTGGAAGTCCACCCAGCTTAAAGCATGCTGGCCTGGGAATTCTGGGAGTTGAAGTCCACCCATCTTAAAACAGCCCAGGTTTTGAGAAACACCGGATTACGGTATTCAAATAATTCACCGAGAAACCAAGAGCCAACCTATATTCCGAGCAAAAAACCTGGTACTTCTCGCTCAATTCCCTCAAGGCTCCGTCAACATAAATCCGAGTGCCCCCCCACCCCCACCCCGGATCCCTTTCCCAGAATTCCTCCACTCCATCACAGCTGCAGGGTATCGTGGGAGATAAAGAGGCCAGGGCTTGGAACCAGCTGCCAGCATGCCATCACAACGTACGGAGGGATAATTTTCCCTCTGAATGGAAGTGAAATGCTAACCGGGGAGGGTTTTTTGAAGGGTGGGGGGGGAGAAACACCCTCAGCTGCACAAGCTACAAATGCTGGCCCAGCCAACCGCAGCTGTAAGGGGATCCGTTTCCCCAGCTCCTGCCAAGGCGTCAGACGCGGCCGCCGTCTGGAACGGCGGAGGAAAGCCGACATGACGCCCCGTTCTGGAATGCTATTCCGCTAATATCTCCTCGCTGGGAAGGGGCCATGAGACACGCAGGTTGGGGAAATTCTCTTTTTTTTTCCCCCCCCCTCTCCCAGTGTCGTCTGCAAATTTTGTGCAAGCTGAGACAGAGTCCGCCCTGACCCCCCCCAAAAACAGAATAAAATAATAGGTAAAGGTTCCCCTCGCACATATGTGCTAGCCGTTCCCGACTCTAGGGGGCGGTGCTCATCTCCGTTTCAAAGCCGAAGAGCCAGCGCTGTCCGAAGAAGACGTCTCCGTGGTCATGTGGCCGGCATGACTCAACGCCAAAGGCGCACGGAACGCTCTTCCCTTCCCACTAAAGGTGGTCCCTATTTTCCTCCTTGCATTTTTTTCCGTGCTTTCGAACCTCTAGGTTGGCAGAAGTTGGGACAAGGAACGGGAGCTCACCCCGTTATGCGGCACTAGGGATTCGAACCGCTGAACTGCCGACCTTTCGATCGACAAGCTTAGCGTCTTAGCTGCTGAACCACCGCGTCCCGGAATAAAATAGCGAATGCAAAAAAAAAGGGGGGGGGGAAAGAAACACATTGAAAGCAGCAAGAAGGAGAAACTATTCGGACTTACAGGTAGTCCTCAACTTATAACAATTCATTTAGCGACCGTTCTAAATGATAACAGCACTGAAAAGAGTGAATTTGACGTTTCAACGGTATTGGAAAAAAGTTTTTCACGCGGAAAACCTTTTGCAGCATCCCCGGCGGTCACATGATCAAAAGTCAGATGCTTGGCAACTGACTCGTATTTATGACGGTTGCAGAACACTGCCCCGGGGTCACGTGATCCCCTTTTGCGACCTTCTGACAAGCAAAATCAATGGGGAAGCCGGATTCACATAACAATCGTGTTGTTAACAACCCTGGTGGTCCACTTAACAGCTGTGGCAAGAAAGGTCGTAAAATGGGGGCAAAATTCACTTGACAACTGTCTCGCTTGGCAACAAAGAATTTGGGCTCGGTTGTGGGCATAAGTCGAGGACTAACTGTACATGGTGGGTGGAACTCTGAATTGCATTGTCACATTTTCTTATTAAGTAATATTTTATCTGCTTCAACTACAATTTGAGGGTTCAGAGATGATGTACAGGAAAGATATACCCGAAGACCTTGCTGTGACTAAGGATTGTGGACAGAGTAGATCAAAAGAGACAAATCATCATTATATCTTTTATTTCACGCAGAGATGGGAGCATACCTCACGGCCATCTTGCCCCACGTTGGTCTGAGCTCTCACCACTGTCCGAATATTATCATCCAATCGTCTGGAAGGGGAAAAATATATATATAAAAAGACTAAAAATAATTCAAACAAATCAATTTTTTTTTTTTTGGCAAAAGAGATTGCTGAGATATTCTCAAATCTAATAAAGACGCCGAGACATTTCAAGCTTTGAGATAAATATAGTCCTTGGCAATCCACTTTTATGATTGGAGGTTTACCTCCAGAAGCCTGAGTTAATTAGAAAAGGAAAATTGGAATAATCTCTTGACGATGTCAAGTAATCATACTCCGTTGGTGAAATCACCAGAGGCAATAAACCAGTGTTTGTCAACTTTAAAATGTGTGGACCAACACCCAGAATTCCCCAGCCTGCATGCTTTAAGAGGGTGGACTTCCACTCCCAGAATTCCCCAGCCAGCAATCTTTAAGATAGGTAGAGTTAGACTCCCAGAATTCCCCAGCCAGCATGCTTTTGAGGGTTGGACTTCCACTCCCAGAATTCCCCAGCCAGCATGCTTTAAGAGGGTGGACTTCCACTCCCAGAATTCCCCAGCCAGCAATCTTTAAGAGGGGTGAACTCCGATTCCAGAATTCCTTGTCAGCATGCTTGAAGGTTTCAACACCCATAATTCCCCAGCCAGTATTCTTTAAATATGAGCAGACTTCTACTACCAGAATTCCATAGCTAGCATGTTTTAAGGTGGCTGGAATTCAAATCCCAGAATTCCCCAGGCAAGCAGCTGGCTAGGGAATGCTGGGAATTGAAGTCCATACATCTGCATGGTTGCCAAGGTTGAGAATCCCTTGTACAAATGTTCCTTTTTAAGGAATAAAAAAAATTGTTGCCGTCTCTCTTAGAAGAGAAAGCAAACCCACTTCGCTTACCTTATTTTCAATCTGATTTTGTTCACTACGTCATCAATGTTGGCCAAAGACTGTTAAGAGAAAAATCAGGACGTCATCTTTTCATTATGCACCATCGGCTGAATCAGATCCCCAATCGACATTCCTCAAACATATTCACATAATTGTTCTAACTGACAGAAAATTTCACCTTAGTTCTAGGTTGCTTCTCTCCTTGATTATTTTCCAAGAAGCAACGGATGGAAACTGATCAAGAGGAGAAGCAACCTGGAACTAAGGAGAAATTTCCTGACAGTGAGGACAATTAACCAGTGGAACAGCTTGCCACCAGAAGTTGTGAATGCGCCAACACTGGAAGTTTTTAAGAGGAGATTGGATAGCCATTTGTCTGAAGTGGTGTAGGGTTTCCTGCCGAAGCAGGGGGTTGGACTAGAAGACCTCCAAGGTCCCTTCCAACTCTGTTATTCTGTTACTCTGAAATATTTACTAATCCATTTTACATTTTACAGGGCAGGACAAGAAGCAACGGGTAGAAACTAATCAAGGAGAGAAGCAACTTAGAACTAAGGAGAAATTTCCTGACAGTGAGAACAATTCATCAGTGGAACTCCTTGCCTCTAGAAGTTATAAATGCTCCAAAACTGGAAGTTTTTAAGATGATGTTGGATAATATCTGATATAGGGTTTCCTGCCTAAGCAGGGGGTTGGACTAGAAGACTCCAAGGTCCCTTCAACTCTGTTATTCTATTCTATTCTTACAGAGCTTGGAAGCAGCTCCAATTAACCAACTCCAAGCAGCCTTCTATCCCCCAAATCATTCTTGGGTTCAAAACTAGATGAACAATGAAAAGTAAGGTAGGATATTTGTATTGGGGATTTTACCAGAAAACATTAACAGAGAAGTGCAATATTTAATTGTGAACGTTTTAACGGCGACTAGAATCGTATTTGCTAAAAATTGGAAAGGAGAGGAGTTACCTACTGATGAGTTTATTAAGAAAATTGTGGAATGTGCTGAAATGAGTAAATTGACATTTGAAATTAGAGAACAGGAAGATAAACAATATTATTTGATATGGGATTTGTTTTATCAATGGATAGATAATAAATCATGGAATTGAAGTATGAAATTATGGGGTTGATGTAAAGATAAAACATCTGATGTTTTTTTTTTTCTATAAAAGATATAAACTTGGTATTTTAGAAATGGATTTATGCACAAGAGAATATGAACCGTTCGACTCATTGTCTGTAATTGTTTGGAATGATGATGGTTTTATGTTTTGTTTTTGTTTTAAAATAAAAAAAAATTCTCAGAAAAGTAAGGTAGTCCTTGACTTACAACCCCAATTTAGGCTCAAATTTCGGTTGCTAAGCGAGTTTTGCCCCATTCTACGACCCTTCTTGCCACCGTTGTTAAAGAAATCACTGCAATTGTTATGTCAGTAACCAGGCTGTTAAGTGAATCTGATTTCCACACTGACTTGGCTTGTCAGAAGGTCGCAAAAGTGGATAATGTGACTCCAGGGACACTGCAACCGTCATAAAAACCAGTCAGTTGCCAAGTGTTGAACATTGATCACATGATTATGTGCAATGGTCATAAGTGTGAGAACCGGTCATAAGTTGTGTTTTTTTTTCAAGGCTGTTGTAAGTTCAAATGGTCGGAAAGTCAAGGATTGCCTGTATAAGCCAGCTGGGCTTTTAAAAATAACTTTTGCTTTCTTTATTGGGGGTTAGCCCAACATTTCTGTTGCTAAGCAAGACAAGTGAATTTTGCCCCCATTTTACAACCTTTCTTGCCACGGTTGTTAAGTAAATCACTGCAGTTAGCCACAGGGTTATTCAATGAATTGGCTTCCCGATTGACTTTACAGGTATAAGTGCTATGCTTGGAAGGGAAGGAAGGAAGGAAGGAAGGAAGGAGGAAGGAAGGAGGAGGGAGGGAGGGAGGGAGGGAGGGAGGGGGGAGGGGGGAAGGAAGGAAGGAAAGAAGGAAGGAGGGAGGGAAGGAAGGAAGGAAGGAAGACGGGAGGAAGGAAGGAAGGAAGAAAGGAGGGAGGGAGGGGAGGGAGGAAGGAAGGAAGGAGGGAGGGAGGGAGGGAAGGAAGGAGAAGGGGGGAGGAAGGAAAGGAAGGAAGGAGGGAGGAGGGAGGGAAGGAAGGAAGGAAGGGAGGAGAAGGAAAGAATGAAGCTGTGGTGGTGCAATGGTTAGAATGCAGTATTGCAGGCTAAACTCTGCCCACAGCCAGGAAGTTCGATCCTGACAGGCTCAAGGTTGACTCAGCCTTCCGTCCTTCCGAAGTGAGGTAAAATGAGGAGCCAGATTGTTGGGGGGGCAAGAGGCTGACTCTGTAAACTGATTAGAGAGGGCTGTAAAAGCACTGTGAAGCGGTATATAAGTCTAAATGCTGTTCGAATCAGGGGTGGGTTCTAAGGGTTTTTTTACCACCGGTTCTGTGGGCGTGGCTTATATTGTGGGCATGGCTTGATGGTCATGTGACAATTCTTTAGGATTTAGCAGAGGTACTGGTCTACCAGGCTTTTCACTGCTTGCAGAGCTGTACCGGTCTACCCATTTATTTTTGCAGGCACCGGTCTACCACCAAACTGCCTTTTACCACTGATCAGCTGTACGGCGGCTCTTTGAAGCCCCGCGGCAAGAATTTAAACAGTTTTTTTCCTTCTAGCCAATCAGCTGGGACTCAGGAGGCAGCAATAGATTGGGGGGGGACAAATAAAAGGTAAGAATAACATGGGGGGGCGGGGCAGGCCCAGCTCCCAAACAAAGAGAACCGGTTCGGTGACATCATATCGTCACCGCTACCGGGTCAGCAGCGGAAACCGGGCCAAACCCACCACTGGTTCGAATGATCAATAAAATGGCTGTAGGTCATGGACTATCTCCACACAGGAATCTAGTCAACTAACGATCAGCACCAAATTGGGTCAACAGAGTTGAAGAGGGGTTGAACTTGGACCATTTGTGGGAACGTAACAACTCCAGGCTAATCCCTCTCTTGACTCCGCTCCTTCTACAAGAAGTGACAGTTCCAGCATTGGGCCTTTAGGTGCCCTGGTGGTTGAAATGCAGCTTTGCAGGCTAACTCTGCCCACTGCCAGCAGTTCGATCCTGACTGGTTCACTCAGCCTTCCATCCTTCTGAGGTCGGTAAAATAAGGACCCAGTTTGTTGGGGGAAAGAGACTGACGCTTTAATTTACTCAGTGAGTGCTGTAAAGCACTATGGGGCGGTATGTGAGTTTAAATGACCGGGGAGGATTTTTCATCAGGTTCGCCTGATTCGCCAGTTGCGTCCCTTTCTGGATCGGGACTCCTTACGCACTCATGCCCTCATCGCCTCCCACCTGGACTATTGTAACGCTCTCTACATGGGGCTCCCCTTGAGGAGCATCCGGAGGCTCCAACTGGCGCAGAGTGTGGCCGTGCGGGTGGTAATGGGAGCGTCGTGGCGTTCCCATGTAACACCCCTCCTGCGCGACCTGCACTGGCTCCTGGTGGTCTTCCGGGTGCGCTTCAAGGTTTTGGTTACCACCTTTAAAGCGCTCCATGGCTCAGTACCTGGGTACTTGCGGGACCGCCTACTACCACCAATAGCCTCCCACTGGCCGGTACGCTCCCATAGAGAGGGGCTCCTCCAGGTGCCGTCGGCCAAACAATGTCGACTGGCGGCCCCCAGGGGGAGGGCCTTCTCTGTGGGGGCACCTACGATCTGGAACGAGCTCCCCCGGAGATACAGAGGATCCCGGATCTGCGCACCTTCCGCCGAGCTCTAAAGACCTTTTTATTTCACCAGGCGGGCCTGGCCTAACTTTCTCCCTCTTTCTAAACAATTTTTAAACAATTTTAATATTTTAATATTTTCAATATCTTTTAATTTTCAAAGTTTAAATCTGTGTTAAATTGATTGAGGTTTTAATCTGTCTGGGCCAAATTATTTAATTCGATGTTTTTTAAATTTTGTACGTATGTATTTTATTGTTGGCTGTTCACCGCCCTGAGTCCTTCGGGAGAAGGGCGGTATACAAATTAAATAAAAGTAAAAGTAAAATAAAAGTAAGTGCTATTGCTACTAAACAAACACTAATTAGCCAAGGACTATTTGTACTTTCTGATGGGCGTCATTTGCAGTCTCCGAATTGCACTAATAAAGGCAACCCGACTTTCTGGTTTTTCTTTGACAACGTTTAGCTTCTCATCCAAGAAGCTTCTTCAGCTCTGACTGGCTGGAGAGGAAGTGAAGGGTTTATACTCCTTGCAGGCAGCTGGTCATTTGCATCCTTTCAGAGAGTCATTGAAGGTTTGTCTGTGTCTTCAGGGACACCTGAGTGGTGCAAATGGGTGTGGAGCCTTCTTGGAAGTGCTGAAAGGATTGTGTTTTTTTTTTTTTTTTTTAATTTTGATTTATATACCGTCCTTCTCGGAGACTCAGGGCGGCTTACAATGCGCTAAGCAATAGCCTTCATACTTTTGTATATATTTATACAAAGTCAGCTTATTGCCCCCACAAACTGGGTCCTCATTTCACCTACCTTAGAAAGGATGGAAGGCTGAGTCGACCTTGAGCCTTGGAGAGATTCGAACCAGCAGTAATTGCAGGCAGCTGTGTTAATAACAGGGTGCTTAGACCACTGTACTATCTCTGTACTCCACACTGTACTCCACTGTGTTGGAGACTGGAGATAGATGATGTGGTATCCCTCCCCTTTTGTTGAAAGAGGGCTGTTCAATTTGGACATAGATGGCCTCTTTGACCCCTCTTTCAAACCAGCAGTCTTCTCTGTTAGGAAATGGCTATTTGTCTAACTAGTTGGTCAGGCAATATATAAACCAACCAACAATGCATGTTTGCAGTCAAAAAGGTATTATATTGCTTTAAGACTGTATTGCATCATCCTGTATCCTGATTGGCTAAGCTCTGTAGCCAATGTACTTAAGGGAAGTCTGAATCATGGCTTGTGTGGACACTACACCATTTTCCCTGCTTATTTGCTGTAACTCTCTACCTCATGATCACTGTTTGATCATAGCTACATGTTGCTCTCTACTATTTATTGAATGTTTTGATATTGAACTTGTTTCTGTTTTGAAACTCAAGAAGAACTGTTTTATTGTGTATGACTACAACTGGTAAGAAGACTTTGTACTTTAAATATTGCTTAACGCATTGTAAGCCGCCCTGAGTCTCCGTAGAAGGGCGGCATATAAATCAAATTAAATATATATATATATATATATATCCCTGGATTGATCTTTTAACTCTTGTCTTATCTGTGTATGACTTGGATTGTTTTTGGACTTTGCTTTACTTTTTCCTAAAAGTAAAAGATTACCACAACTCAGTGTGTTTGTATGTTAACTGTGATTGTTCACAACCACTCCTAGTCGCTTTCATGCGTATACTCAAAGGATACTCTGCTCAATAACCCACAACATCGGTTATGAGCCAAGAATATCCTCAACACTCTCTGTCCAAAATGTGGACTTTGCTGTCTTCAAAAGAGTGGCCTTTGTCTTTTAAACGGAGTGCTGAATATTGTCCTGATGGGTTTGTTCTCCTACGTTAGCCTTCATGACTTGCTAAAAGGATGCAAATGACCAGCTGTCTTGCAAGGAGTATAAATCCTTCCATTCCCCACCATCCGGTCAGAGCTGAAGAAGCTGCTTGGATGAGAAGCGAAACGTCTTCAAAGAAAAACCAGGAAAGTCCAGTTGCCTCTTGAGAAAAGCACCTTTGGGACAACCATGTCCTGGGTGACTGAGAATCTCCATAGACAAAAGAATATGGGGCTCTACATGGGGCTCCCTTGAAAAGCACCCGGAGGCTCCAATTGGTCCAGAACATAGCCGCACGGGTGATTGTGGGCGCAGCTCATTGCGCCCATGTAACACCTCTCCTACGCGAGCTGCACTGGCTCCCGGTGGTCTTCCGGGTGCGATTCAAGGTGTTAGTTATCACCTTTAAAGCGCTCCATGGCTTAGGACCTGGGTACCTACGAGACCGTCTTTTGCCACCAATAGCCTCCCACCGACCAGTTCGTTCTCACAGGGAGGGACTACTCAGGGTACCGTCAGTCAAATGATGCCGACTGGCGACTCCCAGGGGGAGGGCCTTCTCTGTGGGGGCTCCAACCCTTTGGAATGAACTGCCCCGAGATACAAAATATCCCTGATCTCCGTGCTTTCCGCCGTGCCCTCAAGACCCTGATGTTCCAACAGGCGGGGCTAAACATATGAACATGTGAATGATTTTAAAATGTTATCTAATTTTAGGTTCTATTTAATTGGGCCAAACTATGTTATAATAATAATTTTAATTAGCAATGTTATGATGTTTTGTGTATCTATATTTTTCTTGACTGTACACCACCTTGAGTCCTACGGGAGAAAGGCGGTATAGAAATATAATAAATAAATAAATATGAAAATGAATCAAAATCACATGAATATCATACAGCAGCGTAGATTCAACTCACTTGCTCGGTTGGAAAAAGAGTATTGATGTATTCCACTGCATTAAAATCGGCCCTGTCCAGCGGATCTTGGCTGGGAAATACCTAACAATCAAGGAAAGAAGAAAAGTTACTAAATGAATGGCGGGTACCGCCATTGCAAACATTAAATCACACAGATTCTACAATTTAAGACGTTTAGCATCATTATATTTTGAATATTGTAATTTTTTTCGTGCATGTATCTTGGATTTATGTTAATGTAGTTGCTTGGTATTGTTTGTTAAAATCTAATAAATATGGGGCAGGGGTGGGTTCTAAATTTTTTTTACTACCGCTTCTGTGGGCATGGCTTATTTTGTGGGCGTGGCTTGGTGGGGGGATAATGTGACTGGGTGGGCGTGGTCAACTTTTTTTTTTTTTTTTTTTTACTTTTAAAAGCATTTTTTCTACAACCTTAAGAGGTTGCAGAAAAAAATGCTTTGAAAAGCCTCTCTGCCGATCAGGCAACTCAGCGGTGATTTCCAGAGTCTTTTAAAGGCATTTTTTTAACCACCTCTTCGGCCGAAGAAGTTGCAGAAAAAAATGCTTTGAAAAGCCTCCGACGATCCCAGCTGAGCTGCGGGATCATCAGAGGCTTTTTTTTTTACTTTTAAAAGCATTTTTTCTACAACCTTAAGAGGGCGCAGAAAAAAATGCTTTGAAAAGCCTCTCTGCCGATCAGGCAACTCAGCTCGGATCATCAGAGGCTTTTCAAAGCATTTTTTTACCACCTCTTCGGCTGAAGAGGTTGCAGAAAACAATGCTTTGAAAAGCCTCTGACGATCCCAGCTGAGCCGCGGGATCATGAGACGCTCTTTTTTTTTTTTACTTTTAAAAGCATTTTTTCGGCCGAAGAAGTTGCAGAAAAAAATGCTTTTAAAAGTTTAAAAAAAAGAAAAAAAGCCTCTGATGAGGTGGGCGGAATAAGCGAGCGGCGACCGGGCCGGGGACCGGTTCGGGGATGTGGCCAGCCAATGTTATTACCAGTTCTTGGAACTACTACAAATTTTTACTACCGGTTCTTGCGAACCGGGAACAACCCACCACTGATATGGGGGCGCTTTGTGCTCTCTGAGCTTCATTGTTTTCTTGCAGACATTTCATGACCCAACTAACTAACATCATCAGTGCTAGAGGGGGCTGACAAGGCAAGCTACTAGTATACAGAGACAGCATGCCAGGTTGGGGAATTCTGGGAGTTGTAGTCCACATGATTTCAAATGGCCAAGATTAAGAAACACGTACATAAGACTGATAAGAGATCACATACGGATTTTCTTTTTTTGTTTTGCTTTATATAACTCCTCTGTGACTTGGTTAAAAGTAAATTTAAGTTGTCACTGTGTTTTTTAAATTGTTTACTGCTATATCTGACAAACATATCAACATTTTACATTTCAAAGTTTCCTTGCCTAAGTTCCTTTGAGTTCCTGAACCCGCGACCTGCTTTCCATAAAAATGGAACGGTGTGAATTGAACTAACGTTATCATTATCATCTATCTATCATCTATCTATCATCTCTATCGATCTACAAAAACTAAAGAACTTATAATTGACTTCAGGAGGAAGAGAGATGTACATTTACCATTGTACATAAATGGTGAGGAGGTGGAGAGGGTGCGTAGTTTTAAATTTTGGGGCATTTATATCTCGAAGGACCTCTCATGGACGATGAATGCTAACATGCTTGTGAAGAAGGCACAGAAGAGGCTGTACTTCCTGAGAATGCTCAGGAAGATAAATCTATCTCAGCATCTACTTCTATCCTACTACCACAGCACCATTGAGAGTGTCCTGACATACGGCATTCTTGCATGGTATGGGAGCAGCTCTGTAGCAGACAAAAAAGCTCTACAGAGAATCATTAAAACTGCCCAGAATATCATCGGGCTCCAGCTACCAGCCCTGGATGACATCTTCGAATCTCGCTGTTTGAGGAAGTTGCACAACATTCTCAGAGAGTCTTCCCATCCTCCTTACAATCTTTTTGGACTGTTGCCTTCTGGCAGAAGATACAGAACGATTAAAACTCGGATCACACGTTTCTGAAGTTTTTATCCCACAGCTATAATTGCACTCAACAATGAACTAAAGGGCCACCGTCAGTGAGCTGTTGGACAGCATTACTTGGTCTGTTGCAGGGTGGATTTGATTTAAATCGAGTTGATTTAAATCACAATTTCAATCATGATTTAAATCCCTAGTAAAAAGGCTTGATTTAAATCAACTCGATTTAAATCATAATTTTTAAAGAGCAACTCTCATCTCTGCTACTCCTTTGACCCACTGTTGACGCACCGATAGTCCCAATGTTGCAGAATATACAGCCTCCTGCTACATAACTGAGCTCCATTTCATGCTGAATAAACTAAATTATTTATGTATCTTAAATAGAAAACTATCTTACGATAGATTTTTACCCCAAAAGTTTTTTATTAAAATAAATTCGATAAAAATAAAAAAATCTGATTTTTTTGATTTTTTTAAAAAAATCATTGATTTTTATCCACCCTGGTCTGTTGTGTGGATGTTTGGGTGGTTTAGGGGTGGGAAATTGTGGTGGGTGGGAGTGTGTTTGGGGATTGTTATGTGTGTTGGACCTGGTCTTTGGGTGTTAAGTGAATTTTGTTGTATGGGTATACTGTGTATACATGTACAATGACAATAAAGTTGTTATTATTATTGTTGTTGTTGTTGTTGTTGTTATATCGATCGATCAGCTAATACAATCCTATAAACAGAAGCACAGAATCAAAATCATTTGAAGTATTAGCACCGCTTTATAAAGCCTTAGTAAGGCCACACCTGGAATCCTGCATCCAGTTTTGGTCACCACATTACAAAAAAGATGTTGAGACTTTGGAAAAAGTGCAAAGAGCAGCAACTAAGATGATTAAAGGCCTGGAGACTAAGACAGATGAAGAACAGTTGCAGGATTTGAATTTGGCCAGCCTAGAGAAAAGAAGGACTAGGGGAGACATGATAGCAGTGTTCCAATATCTCAGGGGCTGCCCCAAAGAAGAGGGAGTCAAGCTATTCTCCAAAGCACCTGAGGGCAGGACAAGAAACCAAGGATGGAAACTAATCAAGGAGAGAAGCAACCTGGAATTAAGGAGAAACTTCCTAACAGTGAGAACAATTAACCAGTGGAACTGCTTGCCACCGGAAGTTATGGGTGCTTCATCCATGGAAGTTTTTAAGAAGAGACTGGATTGCCATTCGTCTGAAATGATATAGAGTCTCCTGCTTGAGCAGAGGTCTGGACTAGAAGACCTCAAAGGTCCCTTCCAGCTCTATTCTGATTGATATATATATCAATCAGAATAGAGCTGGAAGGGACCTTTGAGGTCTTCTAGTCCAGACCTCTGCTCAAGCATATATATGTATTTTTCTTCAACCAGGTTTTTCCTACGTAAACCACGTTTCTCAAATTGCAGCCATAGCTCCGTGAAATCACATCCACTATCCTAGGCTTCTTCAGACAGCAAGCATGCATTTTCCTGCCTATTGGGAGACTAATATAGATCTATTTCCTTCCGTCGGGACCTTAAGACTTGGCTGTTCAAGCAAATAGGCTGACTCTGATTTGGGTTTTATTATTTATTATTTATTAGTTAATTTGGTTTAAAAATGGGATTTTGTTGTCCATGTTTTTAACTTGTGTTCGCCGCCCTGAGTCCTTCTGCAGAAGGGCGGCATATAAATACATGCAATAAATAAATAAATAAAATATTTCGGGCTGATTGGTCCTCATCAGTTAGCCACATGCTTACCGTATGTTCCCTCCCCGTAGAGGCGAAGTATTTGCTTTCTTCTCTTGATGAGGACCAATCAGTCCGAAATAGAGCTATATTAGTCTCCCAATAGGCAGCAAAATGCATGCTTGCTGTCTGAAGAAGCCTAGGATAGTGGATGTGATTTCACTGAGCTATGGCTGCAATTTGAGAAACGTGGTTTAATGTAGGAAAAACCCGGTTGAAGAAAAATACATACCAAAAAAAACCTACGAAAAGAGAAGAAATCTCTCTCTCTCTCTCTCTCCCTCTCTCTCTCTGTATGTATGTATGTATGTATGTATGTATGTATGTATGTATGTCTTTGGTTATTTGGGTTTTCTCCCACGTAAAATTGGAGGTGTCTTGGCAACGTTTCGACGAAGTCTCATTCGTCTCATTCATCATCTTCAGGCTGGTGTTCTCGGCTTCGTGCTTCTAGGAGCAATGTGTGTGATCGCAGCTGTTTCTTCCTTTTAACTGCCAGTTTTGTGTGTGATCAGAAACAGCTGCGATCTGTGATCAGAAACTGTGTGAGCAAGAAACAGCTGCGATCACACACATTGCTCCTAGAAGCACGAAGCCGAGAACACCAGCCTGAAGATGACGAATGAGACTTCGTCGAAACGTCGCCAAGACACTTCCAATTTTACGTGGGAGAAGACCCGAATAACCAAAGACCTACATATATATCTTGCTCAGTAGGGATGGAAAATGATACCTAATCCATTAAGCTTTTTGGGGTGCTGCCCCCCCCATTTTGTCCCCCTACAGGCATCCAGACCACCCACCCACCCATTTTATCTCATCTGGAGGACCCCTATGGATACCCCAGCCTTCCCCTGGACTGATACAATCCCACCTCCAAAGGGACCCCCAACCCAACTCCATCTGGCTGTGGCTGCTGGGACCTGGAGTCCAAAGCTCCTGAGCAGCCCCCAAATCCCATGGGGTCCCTGTCCCCTTATTATGGGTCCCTTGCCTAAAGAGAATGCCCCCCCAATAAGCCCCCCCTTAAATATGGACCCTCTAAGCAGTCCCCTGACCCCCCCTCAGTCACCCCCCCACCCTTCCCTCTTCCAACGGTTTAAATTAGCATATTAAGGCTCCGCCCTCACCCAAGCCACGCCCCTCTCGCCCTCCCGGCCACGCCCCTCGCCCCCCTTTCACCTGCTCGATGGCCAGCTGCACCTCCGGAGCCAGCTGCAAGGCGGCTTCCAGCTCGTCGGCCAAATCCAGCTCCTCGTCCTCCATCCCGGCTTCCTTTCCCCGCACAGCGGCGGCGGCGGCGGCGGCGAAGGAGAAGGAGGAGGCGCGGCTTCCGGGTAGAGCGGCATTCTGGGATGCTGGAGGACCCGGCCCACGGCGCACGCGCGGCTCGCGGAACGGAGCGCAGCCAATGAGCGCCGCGCGCGGCGGAGGGCCACGCCCTCTCTCAAGGTTCCTGTCTGGAGAAAGGGGGAGCCGCTAGGTGGCGCTGACGCCGCGTTCTGGTTTTGTTGTTGAGTTTTGAGGTTTTTTTTAAAAAAATTGATTAAAACTTTTAAAGTCTCTGGCCCCAGTGCCTCTGAGCAAGTACAGAGGGCTTTCTGCTTAAGGAGTGCAGGGGAAAAAAAAAAAAAGCAAAGTACTGTATTGTAAGCGGACCAGAGTTACTTTGCATAGTGACAGACAGTTAGCATAAACATTGAATTAATCAATCAATTAATAACTACCGGTATTTAATAAAAATAAATTTAAAATAAATTAAAAGCACAGTCGAATCTAGAAAGAGTGCAGAGAAGAGCAACAAGGATGGTTAGGAGACTGGAGAGTAAAACATAACAAAGAACGGTTGCAGGTATGTCTAGTTTAATGAAAAGAAAAGAAAGACGAAGGGTGATATGATAACAATGTTCCAATATCCAAAGGGCTGCCACAAAGAAGAAATAATTAGAAATAAATTAACAGAGTTGGAAGGGACCTTGTAGGTCATCTAGTCCAACCCCCCGCCCAAGCAGGAGACCCTGCACCATTTCCAACAAACAGCAGTCTAATCTCTTCTTGAAAACCTCCAGTGATGAAGCTCCCACAACTTCCGAAGGCAACTTCTGTTCCATGGGTTGATTTTATTTATTTATTTATTGGTTCGATTTATATGCCGGCCTTCTCCGGAGACTCAGGGCTGCTTACAATGCATTAACAATAGCCTTCATACTTTTGTATATACCTGCTTAGTAGGGCTTTCGGGCCCCCCTAAGCGGTGTTCTTTTTTTAATACAAAGTCAGCTTATTGCCCCCACAATCCGGGTCCTCGTTTTACCTACCTCGGAAGGATGGAAGGCTGAGTCAACCTTGAGCCTGGTGAGATTTGAACTCGCAGTAATTGCAGGCAGCTGGCAGCTAAGTGCTACTTAACAGCACTTTAGTCTGCTGCGCCACCAAGGCTCCTTGGTGATTGCTCTCACTGTCAGAAAATTTCTCCTTATTTCCAGGTCGAATCTCTCCTTGATCCGTTTCCATCCATTATTCCTTGTCTGGCCTTCAGAGGTGCCTTGCAAAATAGCTTGACCCCCTTCCTCCTCTCTGCGGCAGCCCCTCAAATATTGGAAGATGCTCTCCTGTCTCCCCTGGTCCTTCTCTTCCCTAGACTAGCCAGGCCCAGTTCCTGCAACCATTCGTCGTATGTTTTAGCCTCCGGTCCCCTAATCATCCTGGTTGCTCTTCTCTGCACTCTTTCTAGAGTCTCAATATCTTGTTTATAGTGTGGTGACCAAAACTGGATGCAGTACTCTAGGTGTAGCCTTACTAAGGCTTTATAGAGGAGATTGACTTATTCTCTAATAGGCATCAGAAGGGAGAACAAGAAGCGATGGATGGAAACCAATCAAGGAGAGAAGCAACCTAGAACTAAGGAGGAATTTCCTGACAGTGAGAACTATTTTTTTTATTATTATTATTATTTGATTTATATGCCGCCCTTCTCCGGAAACTATTAATCAGTGTAATAGCTTTCCTCCAGAAGTTGTGAATGCTCCAACATTGGAGAGTTTTAAGAAGAGATTGGACAACCATGTGTCTAAAGAGTCTCCTGCTTAAGTAGGGGGTTGGACTAGAAGACTAGTGGCTGTGGCTTCCGGCGTCCCGGTATAGTCAGCTGGTACCATCACTGACAATTGGGGATGAGATCTTGCTCCCCACAGAGGGGGCGTCCTCCTGGACTCACGGCTATCTTTAGAAGACCATTTGATGGCCGTGGCCAGGGGGCCTTTTATCAGGTTCGCCTGATCCGCCAGTTGCGTCCCTTTCTGGATCGGGACGCCTTGCGCATGGTCACTCATGCCCTAGTTACCTCCCGTATGGACTACTGTAATGCTCTCTACATGGGCTCCCCTTGAAAAGCACCCGGAGGCTCCAACTGGTCCAGAACGTAGCCGCGCGGGTGATTATGGGTGCAGCTCGTTACGCCCATATAACACCTCTCCTACGCGAGCTGCACTGGCTCCCGGTGGTCTTCCGGGTGCGATTCAAGGTGTTAGTTATCACCTTTAAAGCGCTCCATGGCTTAGGACCTGGGTACCTACGAGACCGTCTTTTGCCACCAATAGCCTCCCACCGACCAGTTCGTTCTCACAGGGAGGGACTACTCAGGGTACCATCAGTCAAATTATGCCGACTGGCGACTCCCAGGGGGAGGGCCTTCTCTGTGGGGGCTCCAACCCTTTGGAATGAACTGCCTCCGGAGATACGGAATATCCCTGATCTCCGTGCTTTCCACCGTGCCCTCAAAACCCTGATGGTCCAACAAGCGGGGCTAAACATATGAACATGTGAATGTTTTTAAAATGTTATCTAATTTTAGGTTCTATTTAATTGGGCCAAACTATGTTATAATAATAATTTTAATTAGCAATTTTATGATGTTTTGTGTATCTATATTTTTCTTGACGCCTTGAGTCCTACGTGAGAAAGGCGGTATAGAAATATAATAAATAAATAAATAAATAAATAAATAAATAAATAAATAAATAAATAATAAATAAATAAATAATAAATAAATAAATTAAATAAATAAATAAATAAATAAATAAATAAATAAATAAATAAATAAGACCTCCAAGGTCCCTTCCAACACTGTTATACTGTTCTATTCCATTCAGTCTTTCTTTTCATTAAACTAGACATAGCCAATTCCTGCAAATTCATTCATTTGTTTTAGCTTTCAGTCCCCTAACCATCTCTGTTGCTCTTCTCTGCACTCTTCGTGGCAAGTCACCTTAACATACCCGATGAATGAACAGGAACTCCTATCTTGCTGAGCTTCACTAAAGATAATGTGATTTATTTACCTTTGCTCCACCTGTGCAAACCAAGGCATGTATAAAAGATGTCTTAGGGGAGGGTGGTAAACGATGTCCCAAAATGGGCCAACCTTTTCTGATCTGTCCTGTTTGAAAAGTCGAACTGTTGTTATTTCCCTAACTGGCAAATCAGGTTGCATAAATCAGTTTGCAAGGCTTCCAAGCCATGTCTCTTTGGTCACGCCAGGCCAGTCCTACAAGTCCCGTGGGCATACATGTCCAGACAAATTTATTTCCTTGTTGGCTTTATTTGTTTAATTCGATTCAAATTCAATTCGGGCAGGAACACTTAAGTTTGTTTGCTGTCTTGAGCTGAGACAGGCATGCATACATGCAGTATATATTGTAGGAAAGTGAGGGAGAAAGAAGGGAAGGAGGAGAGGAAGAGGAAGAAGAGGAAGAAGAAGGTGGACAAGGGGGAGGAGGAGAGGAAGAAGAAGAAGGAGAAGAAGAAGAGAAGAAGTTGGACGAGGGGGAGGAGGAGGAGAAGAAGAAGAAGAAGAAAAGGAGGAGAAGGAGGAGAGGAAGGAGGAGGAGGAGAGGAAAAAGGAAGAAGGTGGACGAGGAAGAGGAGAGGAAGAAGAAGAAGAGAAGAGGAAGAAGGAGGAGCAGAGGAAGAAGAAGAGGAAGAAGGTGGACGAGGAGGAGGAGGAGAGGAAAAAAGAAAAAGGTGGAGGAGGAGGAGAGGAAGAAGAAGAGGAGAGGAAGGAGGAGGAGAGGAAGAAGAAGAGGAAGAAGGTGGACAAGGAGGAGGAGGAGAGGAAGAAGAAGAAGAGAAGGAGAAGGAGCGGAAGGAGGATGAGGAGGAGAGGAGAGAGAAGAAGAGAGGAAGAAGAGGAGGAGAGGAAGAAGAGGAGAGGAAGAAGACGAGGAGGAGAGGAAGAAGAAGACGAGGACGAGGAGAGGAAGAAGAGGAGAGGAAGAAGAAGAGGAGAGGAAGAAGAGGAGGAGGAGAGGGAAAAAAAAGGTGGACGAGGAGGAGGAGAGGAAGAAGAAAAGGAGGAGGAGGGAAAGAAGAAGAGGAAGAAGGTGGACGAGGAGGAGGAGAGGAAGAGGAGGAGGAGAGGAGGAAGGAGCAGAGGAAGAAAGAAGAAGAGGAAGAAGGTGGACGAGGAGGAGGAGAGGAAGAAGAAGAGGAGGACGAGAAGGAGGAGAGGAAGAAGGAGGAGAAGAGGAGGAGAGGAATATGAAGAAGAGGAGGAGGAAAGGAAGAAGAAGAGGAGGAGGAAGAGGAAGAGGAAAAGGAGGATGAGGGGGAGTAACTAGGAGAAAGAAGAAATGTTTCTTACAGACGTTTCATGACCCAGCTAGGAAACAACATCAGTGCTTGAAGGGAACAGGATATGTGGAGAGGAGGAAGAGAAGAAGAGGAAAGGAAAGAGGAGAAGGAAGGGGAAAGAGGGAGCAGGAGGAAGAGAATGGTGACTTCTAGTCCTGCCTTAAGCACGAAAGCTTAAATTGTCTGACTTTGGGCCAATCTCAAGGAGACTCCGAGTTCTAGTCTCGCCTTAGGCAAGAAAGCCGGCTGAGTAACTTTAGCCCAATTGCCAGGAGTCCATGAGTTATAGTCCTGCTTTAGGTAAGAAAGCTAGCTGGGTAAATTTGGACCAATCACCAGGAGACAGTGAATTCTAGTTCCACTTTAGGCAAGAAACTTGGCTGGGTGATTTTGGGTCCATCACCAGGAGACAGGGAGTTTTAGTTACTTATATAATAATGAAGTTGGGATAAAAACCTAATAAATAAACAAGCACGAACAAGGCAGATGTCGAGCTCTCGATGCCTCCCTATTAATATTTCTTCCTGCTAAGATGTTCTCCACTCTCTGTTTTGGAAAAAAAAAACCAGAAGCTGGGTGATTTGCTGCGGAAAAATGTACTTAGACTTAGGGGGGAAAAAAAGAAGTTTAAGTGTAGTCGACGACTTTAGATAATTAGCTGCATCCTTCCAAGAGGTGGGGAAATTCCTTGGAAATTCTGTTTTGCTATTGAAGACATTTGCATGTCTCTGGGTGTGTGGAGTGTCGTGACCGGCCTCCAGCATTGTCCTAACTTCCTTCCTGCTTTAACAGCCGGAGTGCAAATCGGGAGCTATTTTGACTGACCCTGTTTTAAATCCAGGCTTCAGAGAAATTCCTTCGGCCTTCAATTGGGCAACCTTCGGCCAGAAGCTTGTACAATCGTCGTGGCTGCTTTAAGCAGGTGATTCGTTAAAGCAGGGGTGTCAAAAACTGGATTTCTTCGAAGGCTGGATCAGCAGGCCGGCGGACGGACGGACGGACGATGGACGTCTCCTGCAGCACCCTGATGGCCAAAATGGGGCACGGGGTGAGGGCACACCTAGATGGCCTCCTGCAGCACTTTGCCGGTCAAAACAGGGCACGGGAGAGGGCCTCGTTTTCGGCCTCCATGGCCCACTGCAGCACTCTCTCGGCCGAAAACAGCCCGTGCGGAGGTCCCGCGCGGCCCGTTTTTAGCTGGGAGTGTGCTGCTGGAGACCATGGAGGCCGAAAATGGGTCACACGGGGGCCACAGAGGCTCTGCAAGCCGGTCCTTTGATATTTCCAAGCCAGCCTTGTGGGCCATATTTAAGCACCCCACAGGTTGGATTCGGCCCGTGGGTCTTGCGTTGACACCCCTGCATTAAAGCAGGGGACTCCAACCTTGGCGACTTGCGGACTTCAACTCCCAGAATTCCTCGGCCAGTCATGAGTTACCTGCGGAATTCTGGGAGTTGGAGTCCGCCAGTCTTAACGTCCCCAAGGTCAGAGAGCCCTTGCAAAGCGAATGCGATTCTTTTTTTGCTTTTTTAAACGAAGAAGCAAAGTTAAAGCACAGCCAAGTCACTAAGTGGAAAGCCATAAGTCGAGGAGTTTCCCCCATGTGACATTGGTTTCTTCATCTGGTCTACCTTATAGAGCTGATGTCACACTAACGGACTTCGGGACCACAATGTCACTTTGTGCTTATGGGGTAGAGTGAAAATGTTGTGGTCCGCCAGCGGCCTGCGGAGCTAGCGGCAGACTCGGATGATGAGAAGGTTGGGGAAGAACTGGGGCCAGTTCTGGAGTCTGGGGAAGGCTCTGATGGATGCTCTGCATCGGATGCAGAGATAGAGCCAGGGCCGTCCGACATTTCCCAGCCACCAGAGAGGCAGCTGCCTTTGGAGGCTGATATGAGTGAGGAGGAAGAACAGCTGGGGCCTGTTCCAGATTCACGTATGCGTAGAGCAGTTAGGAGAGGTGAGCAACGGAGGACAAGGAATCGACTCGGGAAGCAAGGCACAAGTGGACGCTGAATGGCCCCTCCCTGGCTGGAGAATAAATAGAAGGAAAGGGGAGTGGTGGTCGTAGGAGACAACTGTTCGTATTTCTGAAGATTTCGCTCATTGTGTTTCGTACCACAAAGACTGCTTGCCAGAACTTAATTGGCAGCCTTTCGGCTGGGAGCTCCCAGCCTGGCAATTATTGCAAGGAACTGATAAATTAACTGTTGCTGCCGTTAACTCCTTGAAGGACTCTTGGCTGGATTTTTTGGTGGGTGAATGCAATTAATTCCTGAATTCCTGGCCTGAATAGGTTTTATGGGTTAGTTTTTTAATTGTATAGCTAGGGGTTTTAAATTGGGAGGCCGTTTAATTTAATTTATTTTTAATTATCTTAACTTTTATATCGTATGTTATTTTAATTCTCAGCTGTTCACCGCCCTGAGTCCCTTCGGGGAGAAGGGCGGGATATAAATGTAATAAAAATAAATAAATAAATAAATAAATAATTCATAAGAGGTAAACAAAGAGAGTTTTTTCGTGACAAGGAGTCTGTTTCTTGCGTCTGCTAAGGCTGGCTCAGAACAGAAAGCAGACATGCGTATTCATTCATTCATTCATTTATTCATGCATTTATTCATGCATTTATTCATTTATGCATTTATTTAGATTCAACCAGCAGCTGTGACCACGAGGTACGGATGTCCCAGGATACGCAGCCCTATATAGGGAGTTCTGGATTTACAACCGTTCCTTTAAGTGACTGTTTGAAGTGTTTGAACAGCCTGGAAAAAATGCGACTTACTGCAGGATGTTTTTTTGGTCACTAAATGAACCGTCGTAAGTTGCAAACCGCCAGTAGGTGCCAGATTTGAAGGCCAGTCCAGTGCTTCTTTTCCTCCATACCCTTGGTGGCATATTTCAAAATTCCCTTGCATTTTCTTCCCAAATCCTATCCTAGAGCTAGGCCGATAATCACAAGGTGCTTTTTCATAAAACAGATAAGAAGTGGTTTGTGATGCAAATACCCCTCAGGCTGTTTTGTCTTTTCCGGTAGACAAAGTTTTGTCTATTGATAGTGTGAGCTACAGCTGCGTCAAGAGCAGTTTGTGAAGGCACCAAATGGGAAATATGGAAAAGTCAGTTAAGCTGTGCAAATCAAACAACCAAAAGAAGGCAAAATTATTTTATTTTGTTTTGTTTTATTGTTTATTTCATTATTTTATTTTATTTTATTTTATTTTATTTTATTTTATTATTTATTTTTATTTATTATTTTTTTATTTTATTTTATTTTTATTTTATTCTATTTTATTTTTATTTTATTCTATTCTATTTTATTTTTTTATTTTATTTTATTATTTATTTTTATTTTTTATTATTTATTTTTTATTTTCTTTTATTTTTCTTTTATTCTATCTTATTTTATTTATTTTATTTTTTTAATTTTAATTTTTAATTTTTTAATTTTTTAATTTTATTTTATCATTATTATATTTTATTCTATTTTATTCTATTTATTTATTTATTGTTTTTATTTATTTTGTTTTGATTTGTTTTACTTTACTCCTATTTACTTATTATTATTTTTTTTTTATTATTTTACATTACAGATACTCCTTGACTTACAGCAGCTCATTTAGCGACCGTGCGAAGTTACAATAGCAGTGGAAAAAGTGACTTAGGATCAGTTTCCACACTTACGACCGTCGTAGCAATCCCCCCGTGGTCATGTGATCAAAATTCAGATGCTTGGCAACTGACTCGCATTTATGATGGTCGCAGCGTCCCATGAGGGTCACGTGATCCCCTTTTGCGACCTTCGGACAAGCAAAGGTGATGTGGAAGCCAGATTCACTATATTAGCCATGTATATAGTATATTACATATGGTCCTTGCATCTTTGACAGATAGGCCCCTCAAAAGATATGTTGCCAAGAATGGAATTTAGCTGATTTAGTGTAATCTCTGAACAAGCACATTTCTTTCTTTATAATAATGTGAATAAAGAGGGTCCACCAGTGTTCATATAGCTGACCCTATACCAGTGATGGCTAACCTTTTTGCCATCGCGTGCCAGCAGGGGGAGGGGGGCGGGGCAGGTTCACATGTGCACATGCCCACACCCATAATTCTATGCGCCCCACCCTGCGCATGTGCGCGCAACCCTCCCTTCCCCCCTGCTCCTGGCATGCGATGGCCTGGTAGGCCCGTTTTTCTTTCTCACCTGGCTCCAGTTCCTCTCTATGCATCTGGGGAGGGCAAAAACAGCCTTCCCCATCCCCTCAGAGGCCTGAAACGGCCCAATTCCCAACTCCTGGTTGGACAGGAAGTGACGTTTTTTGCTGTCCCCAGCCTCCAGAGCCTCTTGAGGGGGTGGGGAAGGCTGTTTTCGCCCTCCCCAGATGCATAGGATCTGGAACCAGGTGAGAAAGAAAAACGGGCCTTACCCACCCCCCACAGGACCTCCGGAGGCAGGAAACAGCCTGTTTCCCTACTTCTGGTGGGCCCAGAAGGCCCGAAAATCAGCTGCCCAGCGCGCGCATGTGTGCCAGAGCTGAGCTGGCGTGCCCACTGATATGGCTACGCGTACCACCTGTGGTACGTGTGCCATAGGTTCGCCATCACGGCCCTATAGCATTCACATTATTCACATTATTATATTATTCACATTATTCACTTTACGATCAGGCGGCTTAAAAAACAACGCGATCCAGACCGCGTCTCCCACCCCCCCCGGGGAGACTCGCCCCCCCCCGGCTCTTTGCGTAGAACGAGAAAGAGACGCGAGGAATTCGAGCGTAGATGGTTATCGAGAGGCCTGGCGTTTCACACTCAGCAGCAATTCCCCCGGGAGGCTCTGGCAGTGACTTCATAGCTTTGCTGCGATAAATCTACTCGCGTCCTGGGAAATCAATTCAGCGGTGGATTGGCCCCTCTTAGCCCCGAGAGACTGAAACAAACGGAGGATAATTGACTTGAGTCCCCAAAGGGTTGGATGGAGGGTGATTATAACAATTAGCACAGCTGGAAAACAGGCCTATTGACCCAGGAGACCAATTGTTCATCTCTATTTCTAAATCTATATATCTATAGGTATATATTGTATCTATCTATCTATCTAACTCTATCTATCTATCTGTCAGGATTCCAAGTAACAGCCCCCACCCCCAACGAAAGAAGACTCCAAGCCTAGAAGTTCCTCAAAAGGTCCAAAGTAAAAGATGGCTTCCAGGACTGACTCTATCTATCTATCTATCTATCTATCTATCTATCTATCTATCTATCTATCATCCATCCATCCATCCATCTATCTATCCATTTCTATCTATCTACTATCTATCTATCTATCTATCATCCATCCATCCATCTATCCATTTCTATCTATCATCCATCCATCCATCTAGTCATCTATCTATCTACTATCTATCTATCTATCTATCTATCTATCTATCTATCTATCTATCTATCATCCATCCATCCATCTATCCATTTCTATCTATCTATCTACTATCTATCTATCTATCTATCTATCTATCTATCTATCTATCATCTATCATCCATCCACCCATCCATTCATCTTCTATCCATTTCTATCTATCTATCTATCTATCTATCTATCTATCTATCTATCTATCTATCATCATCTATCTATTATCACCCATCCATCCATCTATCCATTTCTATCTATCATCTATCATCTATCATCTATCATCTATCTATCATCTATCTATCATCCATCCACCCATCCATCCATCTATCTTCTATCCATTTCTATCTATCATCTATCATCTATCAATCTATCTATCATCTATCATCCATCCACCCATCTTCTATCCATTTCTCTCTCTCTCTCTCTCTCTCTCTCTATCTATCTATCATCCATCCACCCATCCATCTATCCATCCATCCATCTATCTTCTATCCATTTCTATTTATCATCTATCTATCTATCTATCTATCTATCTATCTATCTATCTATCTATCTATCTAATCTATCTATCATCCATCCACCCATCCATCTATCCATCCATCCATCTTCTATCCATTTCTATCTATCTATCTATCTATCTTCACACCCAAGACACCGCAAGCATGATAGATAGATAGGTAGATAGATAATGGATGAATGGATGGACAGACAGATGATAGATAGATATGGATATGGGGATATGAATATATGAATATGTTTTATGTATATATGTATATTTAATTTTGATGTTACACACACACACACACAGAGACACACACGCATACACACTTTGCCTCCTTCTTTCATTTAAGGCAGTCCTCGACTGGAGAATTCTGGGAACTGAAGTCCACTCATCTTAAAGTGGCCAAGTTGAATTTACTCACCGCTTTTTAAAGCAACAATGGAAAACCTTTTATGTGGGGTGACATGTAGGAGGAACATACTTTTGTCGAGATGTATACCGGGATCTGTAATCTCGATCTACACACCCAAACAATTAAAATGTTTTTAATTATGATGGTTTCACATGGTAGCCAAAGGTATCATTTTAGCACAAATTATCCAACAACTTGTAATCAAAATAATGACTGGAGTCCTCCTTTTCCTTCTGGTATTTGATTGAACATACATACCACGCTCTCTTTTATTTGTCCTCACAACCACAATCCTGTGAGGTAGGCGGGCGTGAGAGAGTGACTGGGCCCAACTTATATGATGAGTTTTCACAAGATCATTTGGACATGGTGATGAAAAAACTCATGCCCTCGTCACCTCCCGCCTGGACTATTGCAACGCTCTCTACATGGGGCTCCCCTTGAGGAGCACCCGGAGGCTCCAACTGGCGCAGAGTGCAGCCGCGCGGGTGGTAATGGGAGCGACATGGCGTTCCCATGTAACACCCCTCCTGCGCGAGCTGCACTGGCTCCCGGTGGTCTTCCGGGTGCACTTCAAGGTTCTGGTTACCACCTTTAAAGCGCTCCATGGCTTAGGACCCGGATACTTGCGGGACCGCCTACTACCACCAATGGCCTCCCACCCGCCGGTACGCTCCCATAGAGAGGGGCTCCTCCGGGTGCCGTCAGCCAAACAATGCCGACTGGCGGCCCCCAGGGGGAGAGCCTTCTCTGTGGGGGCACCTACTATGTGGAACGAGCTCCCCCCAGAGATACGGAGGATCCCAGATCTGCGCACCTTCCGCCGCGCCTTAAAGACCTTTTTATTTCACCAGGCGGGCCTGGCCTAATTTCCCCCCTCTTTTATAAAAGATTTTAAAAATTTTAAATATCTTTTAGTATTTATATATTCAATTTTAAATGGGTTTTAAAAGTTTGGGGTTTTAAATTTGTCGGGGCCAAAATTATTTAATTTGATTTTATTCTATTTTTTAAATTTTGTATTGTATGTGTTTTTATTGTTTGGCTGTGCACCGCCCTGAGTCCTTCGGGAGTAGGGCGGTATAGAAATCTAATAAAATGAAATGAAAATGAAAATGAAAGAAAGCAGGGACATCTAGCTGATATTGACTAATCTTGAAAGTTGGACCTGGTGACTATTTGGATAGGAGACCACCCTGAAATCCACAGGCTGCATTTCCTTACACAGATAGTTCTTGACTTACAACCACAAATGAGCCGACAAAAAAAAAGAAACTCCACCACAATTGGGTGACTGAGCCAATCACCAGGAGGCTGTGAGTTCTAGTCTTGCTAAAGGCATGAAACGACAGCCGGGTGACTTCAGGCCAATCATTCCCTCTCAACCCAACCAACCTCACAGGGTTGTCATTGAGGGGACAATAGGAGGAGGAAGGTGTGTTGGATAGGTTATTTGTAAAAATAATAAAGGTGTGATAACAAATTAATAAAATAAATAAATAAAATTAATTAAATAAATTAATAAAATAAATAAATTAATAAATAAAATTAATTAAATAAAAACAAATAATTAAATGGATGCCACCTTGATTTATGAGGTAATAAAGGTGGGGAAAAAAACAAAAAAGAAAGAAAGAAAAGAAGGAAGAAAGAAAGAAAGAAAGGGAGGGAGGGGGAAGAAAGGAAAGAAGGAAAGAAAAAGGGAAGAAATGAAAGAAGAAGAGGAAGGAAAGCAAGGCAGGAAGGAAGAAAGGAAGAAAGAAAGAAAAAGAGGAAGAAAGAAAAGGAGAGAGGGAGGGAGGGGGAAGAAAGAAAGGAAGGAAAGAAAAAAAGGAAGAAACAAAAGAAGAGAGGAAGGAAGGAAGAAAGGAAGGAAAGAAGAAAAAGAAAGGAAGGAAGGAAGAAAGGAAGGAAAGAAGAAAGGGTGGGAGGGAGTGGGAGGAAGGAAAGAAAAAGAAGAAGGAAAGAAGAGGAAGGAAAGGAAGGAAGAAGAAGGAAGGAAAAAGAAGAGAAAGGAAAGGAAGAAAGGAAGAAAGAAAGGAAGAAAGAAAAAGAAAGGAAGAAAGAAAGGGAGAGAGGGAGGGAGGGGGAAGAAAGGAAGGAAGGAAAGAAAAAAGGAAACGAAAGAAGAAGGAAAGGAAGGAAGAAAGAAAAAGAAAGGAAGGAAGAAAGAAAGAAAGGGTGGGAGGGAGTGGGAGGAAGGAAGGAAAGAAAAAGAAGGAAAGAAGAAGAGGAAGGAAAGGAAGGAAGAAGAAGGAAGGAAAAAGAAGAAAGGAAGAGAAAGAAAAAGGAAGGAAAGAAAGAAAGAACAGAGGAAAGGAAGGAAGAGGGAGGAAGGAAAGAAAAAAGAGGAAAGGAAGGAAGGAAGGAAGGGGGAAGGAGGGAGGAAGGCAGACCTATCGGTCTCCCATGCTTTGTATACAACACATTATTTTGTGGCAGTTTGTACTGCTTCTCAGACTCATAAATTAGGAGTTGGGTGGTGTTATATGTTCTAGTTTAAACAAATAAACCATTAAAAATTATGGCTGGCTGAATAAAAGCAGTCGGGTGCTTACACGGCAAAGCTTGGCTTGTCATTCACAGCAGTTCGGGTATGCACAACACACAATTGGCTTGACTAATTGCGATGAATTGGTTGGCTTTTTTTAACTGTGCAACATTAAAAGTGGTAACCTAACAAAATACAGATAGTCCTCGACTTACGACCACAATAGAGCCCAGTTTTGGTTACGTTGTTAAGTGAAACATTGGTTAGTTGAGTTTTGCCCCCATTTTACGACCTTGCCTGACGCTGTCGTTAAGCGAATCACTGCAGTTAAGTGAGTAACCCTGCTGTTAAAGTGAATTGGGCTTCCCCATAGACTTTGCTTGTTCAGAAGGTCACAAAAAAGGATCACACGCAACGGTCGTAAGTCTGTTGCTGTGAAGCCAAAGCGATCCGAGTCCTGCTACAGATAATCCTTGATTTACAACCGTTCGTTTAGTGTCCATTCAAAGTTACAACGGCATGGGAAGAAGTGACTTTACGACCGTTTTTCACACTCACGACCGTTTCAGCATCCCCGTGGTCACGTGATCCAAATTAAACTGCTTAGCAACTGACTCATATTTATGACCGCTGCGGTATCCCAAGGTCGTGTGATCCGCTTTTGCGACCTTCTGACCAGCAAAGGCAACGGGGAACCCAGATTCGCTTACCAACCAGGTTAATAACTTATGAACTGCAGCGATTCACTTAACAACGGTGGCAAGAGAGGTCGTAAACTGGGGCAAAACTTACCTAACAAAGGTCTCACTTAACCACAGAAATTTTGGGCTCAATTATGGGTCATAGGTCGAGGACTACCTGTACTCTTGTTATTCTGTACCACTTAAGGACCAATTTTCCGACCCCTTTTACGGTCAGAAGTCGAGGACTACCTGTGCAAAATGGGGGGTGGGAACTTGATTCATGTCAGGGCAACTCTACTTTCATCATTTAACCTCCCTGGACATTTATACCTTGGCTGATATTGAAAAACTGAAGATAACTAGTATTTGGTGGATGGGAGACCATCAGGTGATCCCAGAATCATAATCAGGTCAGGTAAAGACCGAACGAGGACACGCTAATATGTGAGCATGTTTTAGCATGTTGTGCAATCCAGTTTGGTTAATTGATAATTTAATTTACGCAATGGACCCAACAAGGGGTTCATTTAGTATCTAGGTTAAGCATAATAAATGCTCAATCATAAGCAAATAAAATATTTAATCTGCATATTACATTAGCCGACAGTGTTCTAGTTTCATTTGTATTCCTGCTTTTACAACTGCGTAATTTGAGACAGCCTGTAACTAAAGGCTACAGGTCGTCCTCGACCTACGACCACAATGGTTGCTCAGTGAGACCGTTGTTCAATGAGTTTTGCCCCGCTTTGCGATCTTCCTTGCCACCGTTGTTATGCGAATCACTGCAGTTGTTAAGTGAGGAACACGGTTGTTAAGCGAATCTGCCTTCTCCTTCGACTTTGCCCGTGACAAGATTACAAAAGGGGAATCACACGATCCCAGGACATTGCAATTGTCATAATTACACGTCGGTTGTTAAGTACCCGAATTTTGATCACCTGACTATGGGGATGCTGCAACGGTTGTAAGTGTGAAACCCAGTTTTTTCAGTGCCGTGGTAACTTTGAACAGTCACTCAATGAATGGTTTACTTATCTCGGTTTCTATTTTTTTTTTTTTTAATTTGATTTATATGCCGCCCTTCTCCGGAGACTCAGGGCGGCTTACAATGCGTTAATAGCCTTCATCCTTTTGTATATTTGTATATTTATACAAAGTCAGCTTATTGCCCCCACAAACTGGGTCCTCAATTTACCTACCTTAGAAAGGATGGAAGGCTGAGTCAACCTTGAGCCTGGCGAGATTCGAACCTGCAGTAATTGTAGGCAGCTGAATGTTAATAACAGGCTATTAGTCTGCTGAGCCACCAGGCTCTGTAGTATCCCTGGTGCTGTCTGAATTTATTTGCTTGCAATGTTGCATAACCCAACTAGGTAACATCATCAGTTTCAGGGAGTGTGGGGTTTGCTCCCTCTTTTTATTCAGTAGCTTGTCCTGCCAGCGTGTGGTTTTCTCCTTATTAGTTCCTTAATCAACGTATTGTTTTTTGCTTGTTTGTTTGTCTGGGGTTACTCCCTTCTTATCTGGGTGTTGGCTATGGAATAAGAATAGAACAGAATTGAAAAACTTTATTGTCACTTTGAATCTACATTAATCGGCATACATTAAAGTGAAATTTCGTTGCATAGCTCTCAAAGGGTTACCACCTCCAATATACAGTACATACAGTAGTGGCCAAAATTGTGGAAACCTTTTGGGGAAAGTGTATTTTCTAAAACTAGCTAATAACACCACTTTTTTTTTTTTTTTGGAGTAGTAATATCATAAAATTATATATCAATGGAAAGATAATTGAATCCAGAATGTAATGCAATCACTTTTAGGAAGGATTTGCTATTAGAATAGCAGTTGCAGTATAAAGAAGAAAAGTGAAACAGGTAGAAAAAAATGAGATACACAGAAATGATCCCCATGTCAGTGAATCCTTAGTTGGGTAACCTTTAGCATGAATGATGGCCTTACAACGTCTTATTTATTTATTTATTTATTTATTTATTTATTTATTTATTTATTTATTCCGCCCTTCTCCGGAGACTCAGGGCGGCTTACAATGCGTTAAGCAATAGCCTTCATACTTTTGTATATTTTATACAAAGTCAGCTTATTGCCTCCACAAACCGGGTCCTCATTTTACCCACCTTAGAAAGGATGGAAGGCTGAGTCGACCTTGAACTCGGTGAGAATTGAACTCGCAGTAATTGCAGGCAGCTGGATGTTAAATGCTGCCTTAGTAGGAGGCATTAGCCTCCTACGCCACTCAGTCTTCCCATGGAGTGAACCCAGTGTTTTAGTTCTGCAGCTGTTATCATGTGAAACCAAGATGGAATGATGGCTTCTATTAACTGGGTTTTATTGCCGGGTCGCTTCTGACTAGCAAGTTTCTTTAGTCGGCTCCATAGATTTTCTTTTTCTTTCTTTCTTTCTTTTTTTTAAATATTTTATTAGTTTTAAAAGTAAAACAATGGACATTGCTCAACGTCTCTGGTTTTTAACATTTGCGTCTAAATCAAGTTAATAAGTAATCTATTCCTTGATCTAGATACAAATTTACATATCTCCTATTTCATTATATATCAAGTATGCAGTATTTTACTTCCTAAACAACTATGCGTGTATTTAATAAACCTATATTACATTCACAAATTCAATATACATTGATATATTGATATATATTGATACATACATTTCCAGATATTCGTTATCCCTTGTTTTTGGCATTCTTTCTCTTATCTAGAAGAGCCTTGGTAGTACAGTGGTCTAAAGCACCCTGTTATTAAGACCAGCTGCCTGCAATTACTGCAGGTTCAAATCTCGCCAGGCTCAAGGTTGACTCAGCCTTCCATCCTTTCTAAGGTAGGTAAATTGAGGACCCAGTTTGTGGGGGCAATAAGCTGACTTTGTATAAATATACAAAAGTATGAAGGCTATTGCTTAACGCATTGTAAGCCACCCTGAGTCTCCGGAGAAGGGCGGCATATAAATCAAATTAAAAAATAAATAAATCTAACCAATTATAAAATTTATTCCAGATTTCATAGTATGTTGATTCACTTTTGTCTTTGAGTTCTAAAGTAAGTCTGTCCATCTCTGCGCAGCTGTAAATTTTGTGTATTACTTCTTCTGAAGGTATTTCTTTACACTTCCATTTTTGAGCAAATGCTATTCTTGCCGTGGTAAGTATATGCAGTATTAAGGCTCCATAGATTTTCAATGGGGTTAAGGTGTGGGCTCTTCCCAGGCCATTCCAGCAGTGGAATAGGATTATCTTGAAACTCCATTAAAAAAAAAAAGTGGTGTTATTAGCCATCAAACCTCAAAAATACAACTTTTCCCAAAAGGTTTCCACAATTTTGGCCACTACTGTAAACACGAATGAATGAATGTGTCAGGTTTCGAGGTCATCTCAAATAAATTGCATTTCAAACAAAGTCTTTGAAGAAAAACTCCCGTTTATTAAGCACGACATTCTAACTCCGACTCATCTCAGCCAACACTGACTTCCACTGACCCAAAACCCTCCCTTTCCGTTCCCCACTCCCCTGCACTCATTGGCCATCTTCCAAGTCACTCTACCCCTAATCTACTGCTCCAGTTCAAAGGAATTTCCCCCCTCCCATCCCATCTCCTAGGGGATATTATCTCCAGGGAAAAGAAGTAGGTGAAAAGTCAAACGTCCCTTTCCAGACGCCTCCGCTTCTCCTTCTTATGTCAGCACTAGAGTAACTGCAGCTTGAAGTGCTGACAGAATGAATGAATGAATAAATAAATAAATAAATACAAAATTATGCATATACCCACATCTATTATATGATTCTTTTTTGGGTGGTCTCTTTTGAATGGTATTTTCTCCCCGTCTATCTATTGATAAATGAAACATCTGGAAGCCAAGAAGGAAACTCAGAAAGGAGCAAGCTTTTCCCAGTTCAATCCACAGCTGCAAATAAATATTATATTACTGAAGTGACATGATAAGGTGACCTGATGGCCGTCTTCCAATATTTGAGGGGCTGCCACAGAAAAGAGGACAAGAAGAAACTCATCCTGGAGAGAAGCAACCTGGAACTAAGGAGGAATTTCCCTGACAGCGAAAATGAGATCTTCTGACCAGCAAATTCAATTAACAACCGGGTTAGTAATATATCAACTGCAGTGTTTCACTTCACAACTGTGGCAAGAAAAGTCATCAAATGGGGCAAAACTCACTTAACGAAGGTCTCACTTAACAACAGATGATTGGGGCTCAATTGTGGTCATAGGTCGAGGATTACTGGATTTATTAAATGTATATGCCACCTGATCTGCAGAGCCAAAGATGATATGGGGAGGTGCTGTCTATTCAGATCGGGAAGGGAAACTATGATGACTTGTGGACTTCAGTTCCCAGAATTCCTAAACCAGCCATATTCAGGAATTCTGGGAGTTGAAGTCCACCGGTCATAAAGGGGCCATACGGTAGTTTGCGATATACAATCTTTCGTTTAGTGACCATTTGAAGTTACAGCAGAACTGAAAAAAGCGAACTATGGCCATTCTTCACACTTATGACCATTGCTGTGGTCATAAGTTACATGATCAAAATTCAGACGCTTGGCAACTGACTCATATTTATGATGGTTGCAGCGTCCTGGGGTCACGTGATAGTCTTTGGCGACTTTCTGACAAGTAGAGTCAATGGGGGGAGCCAGATTCGCATAACGACTGCATTACTAACTTAACAACCGCAGCGATTCGCTTAACGAATAGGGCAGGAAAGTTCGTACAACGGGGGTAAATCTCACTGAACAAGTGTCTTGCTTAGCGACAGATGTTTGGGGCTCAGTTATGGTCGTAAATTGAGGACTACCTGGAGTTGCTGAGCTCCAGGGCTCATTATGGTCGTAAATTGAGGACTACCTGGAGTTGCCCAGCTCCAGTACAGATGCTTTTTTAAAAAATCATTGTGGATTTTTCTCGGTGTGGCTATAAATTTTCTTTTTGATTGCTTTTTGTCCAGGTTAGGCTTCGGTTTGGCTGCAACACACACACAATCTTTAATCCCTTAAAAACAAAATATCCACCCAACAAGTAACATTCAAACAAATGGCCGAAATCCGCGTTGGGCATCTCTCAATCCACCATCTGCCCAATCAGGTTTAATCCTGGCAGGAACGCGGTTCCCGATCCCCAAACACAGACTGGTATTTGGATTTTAAAAACAACGTGGGGAGACGGTTACGGGCTGCGATCTCGGTGGCGGGAAACCCTCCTGGAAATCTAACCGGGGGTGGGGAATTACAGGAATGCAGCCCCCCCTTTTTTTCCCCCCTCCCCAATAGATACATTGTGGCGGGTGGTCCGAGGAAGTTTGTATCTTAAAGCAAACGTTCCCTGCTCTTTCCGCGTGGAGGGGCCACTTTGAGTGAGGGGGCCATGAAGACCCTTGGGCGGGAGGGGAACCCATCTCCCGCAGTCTCGGGGATCGCGGTTGAATAGCCGGCGGCATGGAACGCTCAGGGTCTCAGCGTTCGGCTGCATGGAACGTTCAGAGCTCCAGCGTTCCACGGGATAGAACGTTCGGAACTCCCGCGTTCGGCCGGATGGAACGCTCAGGGTCTCAGCGTTCGGCTGCATGGAACGTTGAGAGTTCTAGCGTTCGACGACCTGATGGAACGCTCAAAGGCTTCTTCTCCAACGCTTGTATGGAACGTTCAGAAGTCTGGCGTTTCGACCGGCTGGAACGCTCGCCTCTCCAACGTTCCACTATAGAACGTTGACTTCCCATAGCCGTTCCGATAGAACTTTCACTGCTGGCGGCGCAGACCGCGTTCTAGTCGAACCACGCCCCCCCCACTCCACTCCACTCCACTCCAGAACCGGGCCGTTGCTTGCAGCGAATCCTGCGTGGAGTGGGAAGAGAAGTGGGGGACGGGGGGGGTCTCGGGGAAGGGGAAAGCAAGGGGGGGGGGGGGGAGAGAGAGAGAGAGAGAGAAAGAGGGAGAGAGGGAAAGAGAAAAAGGAAAGAAAGAGGGAGGGAAGGAGGGAGAAAAAGGAAAGAAAGGAAGAGAGAGGGAGGGAGAGAGAGAAAAGGGAAAGAAAGAAAGAGGGAGGGAGGGAGGGAGAGAAAGAAAAGAAGGGAGGGAGAGAGAGAGAAAGGAAAAAAGAGGGAGGGAGAAAAAGGAAAAAGAGGGAGGGACAGAGAGAAAGAAAGAGGGAGGGAGAAAGAATGGAAAGAATGTGGGAGGGAGGGAGAGAGAGAAAGGAAAGAAAGGGAGGAAGGGAGGGAGAGAGAGAAAGGAAAGAAAGAGGGAGGGAGGGAGAAAAAGGAAAGAAAGAAAGGGAGGGAGGGAGAGAGAAAAGGGAAAGAAAGAAAGGGAGGGAGAGAAAGAAAAGGAGGGAGGGGAGGGAGGGAGAGAGAGAGAAAGGAAAGAAAAAGAGAGAGAGAAAGGAAAGAAAGAGGGAGGGAGGGAAAGAAAGAGGAAGGAAGGGAGGGAGGGAGAAAGGAAAGAAAGAAGGAGGGAGAGGAAGGAAAAAAAGAGGGAGGGGGAGAGAGAGTGAGAAAAAGAGAGGGAGGGAGAAAAAGGAAAGAAAGGAAGGAAGAGGGAGGGAGGGAGGGAGAAAAAGGAAAAAGAAAGAGAGGGAGAAAGAGAGAAAGAAAGAGGGAGGGAGAAAGAAAGAAAAGAAAGAATGTGGGAGGGAGGGAGAGAAAGAAAAGAAAGAAAGAGGGAGGGAGAGGGAGAGAGGAAGCGCCCCGGTCGCCTTCGAGCCCCCCACGCCCTTCCCTTCCGACCGCCGTCTCTCTCGGCCGACGGTCGCAGCAGCAGCAGCAGCAGCAGCGGCGGCGGCGGCAGCTCCTCCCTCCCCTCCGCCTTCTCCTCCACTGCCCGGCCTGCTGTTGACAAACAGCCGGCCAGGGCGGGTCTGGGCGGGCGTCGGGCCGCGGGGAGTGCGTGCCTGCCTCTCTCTTGCCCCGCCGGGGGAGGGCGGGGAGCGCCGAGCGAGAGGCTCCGGGAGCTCCTGGAGGCCGGGCGGAGCAGAGCAAAGCCGGCGGCCCGTTGGGATGTGGCAGACTCTGGCCCTGGGCTTGGTCTTCTTCCCGGCTCTCTTCGCCGCTTGCATCCGCAGCCTGCGCTGGCTGGCGCCGGCATGGAGCCTCAAAGATCGGATCCTTCTCAGCGGCAGGTACCGGCTGGCACCGGGCGGGGGAGGAAGCCGGGCAGCATCCCCGGAGGAAGGCGGCGGGAGACCCCCCCTCCTTCCTCCCCCGATCCCCGGATCTGCTCAGGAAGCCGTGCAAAAATAGCCAGCGGGGGCGGCGGGCTCAGCCGAGAGAAGCTGCAGAGAGCGCTTTCGCGGGGATCGAACCTGTTGCTTGCGCAAGAAAAGCTGAGTTGCGGAAGGATTGGAGGGTGGGAAGGGGGCGAGGGGCTGGGGAAGAGCGGAGCCCCCCCCCCGTCCCGCTCCTTCCCGAGGGGTGGGATCTTGGGGGTGGGCTCTCTCTCTCCCCCCTCCCGCCCCGCAGATGGGGGGCGCCAGGTTGGGGAAGCTACTGCTCACCCCCCCCCCCCAAGCCCCGTTGTGCCAAGGACTGCAGGCTTCTGGCTTGGCATGGCCAAGATTTGGTCCTTCTGCAGAGATAGGGAGGAAGGGAGGGAGAGAGAGAGGGAAAGAAAGAAAAGGAGGGAGGGAGGGAGAGGGAGAAAGAGAAGGGAAGGAAGGAAGGAAGGAGAAGAAGGAAGAAAGAAGAAAGGAAGGAAGGAAGGAAGGAAGGAATGTAACAGTAACAGAGTTGGAAGGGACCTTGGAGGTCATCTAGTCCAACCTCCTGCTCAGGCAGGAGACCCCTACTAGGGATTCGAACCTCCGAACTGCCAACCTTTCTGATCGACAATCTCGGTGTCTTAGCCACTGAACCACCTAGTGAGGCAAGAGAGAAGGAAGGAAAGAAAGGAAAGAAAGAGAGAGAGAGAGAGAGAGAGAGAGAAAGAGAGAGGGAGACAGAAAAAGAAGGAAAGAAAGAAAGGAAAGAAAGAGGAAACAGAAAAGAAAGAAAAGAAAGAAAGAAGGAAGAAAGAGAAAGAAAGAAAAAGAAAGAAAGAAAGAAAGAAAGAAAGAAAGAAAGAAAGAAAGAAACCGGGTTGAGTTAAGCAAGGATGAAATCTGCTCGGTGTCTTAGCCACTGAACCACCTAGTGAGGCAAGAGAGAAGGAAAGGAAAGAAAGAGAGAGAGAGAGAAAGAAAGAGAGAGGGAGACAGAGAAAGAAAAAGAAGGAAAGAAAGAAAGGAAAAAAAGAGAGGAAAGAGAAAAGAAAGAAAAGAAACAAGGAAGAAAGAGAGAGAGAGAGAGAGAAAGAAAGAAAGAAAGAAAGAAAGAAAGAAAGAAAGAAAGAAAAGAAAAAAAAAACCGGGTTGAGTTAAACAAGGATGAAACCTGCTGTGTGAAGAAGATGCCAACCTTGGCATAAAAGTTCTCGACTTACGACTGCAAGGGAGTCCAAAGTTTCCATTGCTGAGAGAGACAGCGGTTAAGTGAGTTTTGCCCCGTGTTATGGCATTTCTTTGCCACGCTTGTTAAGGCAATCCCTGCACCGGTTAAGTAAGGAACGCAGAGGTTTGGCAAATCTGGGCTTTCCCGTTGACATTGCTTGTCGGAATGCCGCCAAAGGGAAGACCCCTGGGGCACTGCAACCGTCATAAATACGAGTCGGTCGCCGAGCGTCTGAATTTTGATCACGTGACCAAGGGGATGTTGCAACAGTCATTAAGTGTGAGCAAATGGTCGCCATTTTGGGTTTTTTAGTGCTGTTGTAACTTCAAACAGTCACTAAATGAACGGTTGTAAGTCGAGGACTACCTGTATGGCCCCTTTATGACCGGTGGATGTCAACTCCCAGAATTCCTGAGCGTGGCTGGCTCGGGAATTCTGGGAGTTGAAGTCCGCAAGTCGTAAAGTGTGAAAAATGGTCGTTAAGTCGTTTTTTTCGGTGCCGTGGTCATTTGAAACGGTCACTAACTGAATGGTTGCAAATTGAGGATGACCTATAATTCTCTGGGAGCCCCTTAGGACATTACAAATTCCTCCACAGTGTCCTGTTTTCCTTTCTGACCAGGAAATTGAGGAAGATGAGGTGATCTGGGTTCTAATCCGGATCAAAGGAGGAAGCATTAATTCAAAATTTACTCATGATTCAACTAGCAAACTTTACACGTAACAAATACCAGTAGTAAGCCTCACTTTTGCTTCGTGGTACAATTAGTGGCTCCATCCTGAAAATGGCATACACAAGCAATCCTCAATTTACAAAGATTCACTTAGTGACTGTTACCACAGCAGTGAGAACTTGACTTGTGACCGGTCCTTGCACTTACGACCCTCACAACATCCCTATGGTCTTGAATTTGGGCACTTAGCAACTGGCATGTAACAGGTAGTCCTCGTCTTATGACCACAATTGAGCCCAAGATTTCTGCTGCTAAGCGAGGCGTTTGTTAAGTGAGCTTTGCCCCATTTTACGACCTTTCTTGCCACTGTTGTTAAGTGAATCGCTGCAGTTGTTAAGTGAGTAACATGGTTGTTAAGTGAGTAACATGGTTGTTAAGTGAATCTGGCATCCCCGTTGGCTTTGCTTGTGAGAAAGTCGCCAAAAGGGGGTCATGTGACTTTGGGACACAGCAACGGTCGTAAGTATGAATCGGTTGCCAGGCGTCTGAATTTTGATCACGTGACCCATGCTGGGGATGCTGCAAAGGTTGTATCTGTGAAAAATGGTCATATTTTTCAGTGCCGTTGTAACTTTGAACCATCACTAAATGGACTGTTGTAAGTTGAGGACTACCTGTATTTATGACAGTTTCAGCATGAAGGATCATGTGATCGCCACAAGCAAGGTCAATGGGGGAAGCTGGATCCACTTAACAACCAGGTGATTCACTTAACAACCACAGGGACTGGCTCAACAACAGTGGCAAAAAAGGTTGTAACATCAGACGCAACTCACTTAAGAACAATTTTGCTTAGAAATGGGAATCCTAGTCCTAATTCTGGTTGTAAGTAGAGGACTACGTGTGATTACATTTTAGGGACAAAACATTAAATATTACAGGCGTTCCCAATTTACAACCATTCACTTAGTGACCATTCAAAACGACAATAGCACTTTTTCACACTTATGACCGTTGCGGCATCCTTGTGGACCCGTGATAAAAATTCACACACTTGACTAACCGATTCATACTTACGACGGTCGCAATATCTTGGGATCATTTGATTCTGTTTTGGGACCTTCTAACAAGCCAAGTCAATGGGGAAGACGGATTCACTGAACAACCCTGTTACTCACTTAACAACCACAATGCTTCGCTTAACAACGGTGGCAAGAAAGGTTGTAAACTGGAGCAAAGCTCACTTAACAAATGTCTCACTTAACAACAGAAATTTTGGGTTCAGTTGGGGCTGTAAGTCAAGGGTTACTTAATTTATGAGCCATGAGCCAAACTTCAAAGAAAATACAGTCATTTATTAGGAGCACCATTTCGGCAATATTCGGGTGCAGTTAGAACTAATCCCACGTAGATTTACGTTCCCCTATGACCCGGTCTCTCCCCTCCTGCCTGGCCATGTCATAAATCACATTCTCCAATTAACCACTTTGGCTGGCTATGAAACCCAACACCCTCCGACTGATTGTGGTAAGAAAGCATCTATGGAATGCAGCTTCAGTTAGGGAAATCGATCAGCTCCATCAGTTCTCCCTCCCTCCTGCTCATGGCAACTTGAAAGCTTTGCAAGTGAACAGTCGTATCTATGTCCAATGTTTTTAATTTTCAACTGCTAATAAAAAACTTTTTATAAAAAAAAAGAAACATCCCTAAATAGGACAGCATAGAGCCGCGATCTCCGCTACCGGTTTACCAGAACTGGGACGGACCGGCTGAATACCACCTCTGCTCTGCTTCCCAATCACCGGTTCACATCGTCCCATTTCAGCAAGTTTCTAGATCTCATTAGGTAGGAATTCCCTCTCCTTGTTTCCTTGGGCGTGATGACAGACGTGGATCGATGGCCGAAAAGACTGCCATTGTTATTACAACGGTAAGATGTGTGAATAAGATCGTTGCAAGTGGCGACAACTGAAATAACCTGTCTGAGGTCGGAAGTGAAGCAACCATCGATCTAATTAACACTTACTCATGGTTGCTTAACGTCAAAAGTTCAGTCACAGGACTGACTCAGTTTATGACCAACTTGCCCCACAGTGGGTATCCAATATTCTTACCACCGGTTTGCCGCGCACGCCATCGGTGCATGCATCCGGCCTCAAAAACGTGGCTAAATAGGGCGACATTACACCACCCACAGTCGCTGCTACCGGTTCTCACGAACCGGCCAGTGGTGAAATGTAAAATTTGTTACTCCAAGTTCTGTGGGCGTGGCTTGGTGGTGGTGGGGTAAAGTGACTGGGCGGGCGTGGCTAATTTTTTTTTTTTTTACTTTTAAAAGCATTTTTTCTACAACCTCTTCTGCCGAACAGGTTGTAGAAAAAAGTGCTTTTAAAAGCCTCTGACGATCCCAGCTGAGCCACGTGATCATCAGAGGCTTTTTTTTTTTTTACTTTTAAAAGCATTTTTTCTACAACCTCTTCTGCCGAACAGGTTGTAGAAAAAAATGCTTTTAAAAGCCTCTGACGATCCCAGCTGAGCCGCGCGATCGTCAGAGGCTTTTTTAAAAAAACTTTTAAAAGCATTTTTTTCGGCCGAAGAGGCTGTAGAAAAAAATGCTTTTAAAAGCCTCTGATGATCCCAGCTGAGCCGCGCGATCGTCAGAGGCTTTTTTTTTTACTTTTAAAAGCATTTTTTTCGTCCAAAGAGGTTGCAGAAAAAAATGCTATTAAACGTTTTTTAAAAAGCCTGTGATGATCGCGTGGCTCAGCTGGGCGGTGGGGGGCCCCAGGGATTTTTGCTACTGGTTCTCTGAACCACCCGCCGCCATCGCTACCGGATCGGGCGATCCGGTCTGAACTGGGAGTATTTCATCCCTGGAACCGACTGAATGCCACCTCTGGACTTGCCTTATGACCATTATGGCTGGGCTCCATTGCGATCTTAACTCATAGGATACCTGTATTCCGGTGTTGGCGCAAATGCTTGCCATTCGCCGGCGTCCAGTGTCATCCAGTTAGTCCTCGACTTATGACCGCAACGGAGCCCCAAATGTCTGCTGCTAAGCGAGACGGTGGTTAGGTGAGTTCTGCTCCTTTTTTACGACCTTCCTTGCCACAGTTGTTAAGCGAATCACGGCCGTCATTAAGTTAGGAACACCGTTGTTAAGCGAATCTGGCTTGACTTTGTTCGTCAGAAGGTCGCCAAAAAAGGGAAATCGCTGCAACCGTCCTAAGTACGTGCCAGTTGCCAAGTGTCCGAATTTCGATCGTGTTGCTGCAACGGTCGTAAGGGTGAAAAACGGTCATGGGCCCTTTTTTTTTTCCAGTGTTTCGAACGGTCACTAAATGAAAAGTTGTAAGTCAAGGACTACCTACTGAAAACGCTGCCCTAGGAATAGAAGACCCAAGTTCAAATCCTCCTCACTTTTTGACGTTTAATGCCTTGGGGGGGGGCAGTTGTTGTCTGTCAGCGCAACCTCGCAGGAACGTTGTAAGAGATATTCCGAGAAGAATACGCTGGGGGCCCGGATGTTTGCTCGTGGAAGTAAAGCTTTAGGGCCAAGGAATTTGAAACCCGTGGTATCTTTTTTGCCCTTGAGGTGAGGTGCGCCCTGGATTAATGCAAGGAAATAAGTTGTGTTGTTGTGCACCCACAGGGAGGGAGGCGCCCCTTGACAATTAGTGTGACAATCACTGGTGTCTACCTCCTCCCAAGAGAGAATGTGTCAACTTTAGTCTGTGACTAACCAGATCTAATTGAGTAACACCTAGATTGGGACAGACCAAACCGCCGAGAAGAATGAACAAGGAATTTCCCTCTCTTCAGATCTCTCACCTTGAAGTTATTGCTCCTCACTGAGATCTAGCTGCTTGACGCGTCGGGCTGTTTCTCCCAGCCGCAAATGAGCCATCCGCTTAAGAGAGGCTCGGAAGAACATTTGGGATAGAACGATGTCGCACATCGGGAAATGTACCCGATAGTCCTTGATTGACGACGATTCGTTTAGTGACTGTTTGAAGTTACAACGGCACTGAAAAAAGGGACTTGCGTTTCACACAACCATTGCAACATCCCCATGGTCATGTGATCAGAATTCAGGCGCTGGGCAAGGGGCACGGACTTATGACGGTTGCAATCTCCCGGGGTCATGTGATCAAGGGGGTGGTGATTCAGCTGGTTCGGATCGGTTCAGGCAAAGCGGTAAAGGCGACTCAGCCAGTTCGGACCGGTTCGGGCGAAGCGGTAGAGGCGACCTGCCCTGGCGCTATGCTGTTCTATTTAGCTATCCACGGAAGGCATCCATGCACATTTTTGATGCGCGGCGAACTGATGGTAAAACCCACTTCTGCATGCGATCATCTTTTGTGACCTTCTGACAATGGGGAAGCCCGATTCGCTGAATGACTGCACGGTTCACTTAACAACGGCGGTGGTTGTGGTCTTAAGTCGAGGACTACCCCGTAACTGGTGGGGGGGTGTCGTTTCCCAGCTGCTTAAGGTGAGATACAGCACCTGAATCCTTTTGATCAAGGGGCTTCAGCCTTAGAGCCCCAGCAGTGCACAATTTTGGATTTTGGGTTGTCTTTTTCGTTTGTGCGGAAAAAAATTTCCAGTCCTCAAACTTACGACCACAATTCCCGTGGCTAAGCGAAACAGTAGATAAGTGATTTCGGCCCCATTTTACGACTTTCCTTTCCACGGTTGCTAAGTGAATCGCTGGAGGTGTTTTTTTTGTTTTTGTTTTTAATTTGATTTATATGCTGCCCTTCTCCGGAGACTCAGGGCGGCTTACAATGCGTTAAGCAATAGCCTTCATCCTTTTGTATATTTATACAAAGTCAGCTTATTGGCCCCACAAACTGGGTCCTCAATTTACCTACCTTAGAAAGGATGGAAGGCTGAGTCAACCTTGAGCCTAATTTTCTCCCTCTTTTATAGAAGATTTTTAATTTTAAAATATCTTTTAGTATTTTATATATTCAATTTTAAAATTGGTTTTAAATAGTTTGGGGTTTTAAATTTGTTCGGGGCCAAAATTATTTAATTTGATTTTATTCTACTTTTTTTTTTTTTTTTAATTTGATTTATATGCCGCCCTTCTCCGGAGACTCAGGGCGGCTTACAGTGCGTTAAGCAATAGCCTTCATACTTTTGTATATTTATACAAAGTCAGCTTATTGCCCCCACAAACTGGGTCCTCATTTAACCTACCTTAGAAAGGATGGAAGGCTGAGTCGACCTTGAGCCTGGGGAGATTCGAACCTGCAGTAATTGCAGGCAGCTGTGTTAATAACAGGGTGCTTTAAACCACTGTAGTACCAAGGCTCTTTTAAATTTTGTACGTATGTGTTTTATTGTTTGGCTGTGCACCGCCCTGAATCCTTCGGGAGTAGGGCGGTATAGAAATCAAATAAAAGAAAAGAAAGAAAAGAGCCTGGTGAGATTCGAACTTACAGTAATTGCAGACAGCTGGTGTTAATCAGAATGTTAAGGCTTCCCCGTTGATTTTGCTTGGGAGAGGGTCACGAAACGTGATTACATGACCCCGTCGTAAATATGAACCAGTTGCCAAGCATCTGAATTTTGATCTCGTGCGTACGGGGTCAACGCAATGGTCGAAAATGTGCTATCTCTTCGAACAGTCACTAAACAAACTGTCGTAACTTGAGAACTATCTGTATTTTATGCGCCGCTGGTTTGCGTCCAAAGAAAATGCCAATTCAGGATTCCTACATATTATGCTGCTTTGGGGGTTCATACTAGAACACCCACTGGCCTCAGACTGAATGTACGAGTCGTTCTCGATTAGTGACCACAATTGGGACTTGCAATTTGGTTGTTAAGTGGAGCAATTGTTAAGTGAAACCATGCCTGGTCTTATGATCTAACAAGTGGTCCTCACTTAACAATGCCCATTTGAACTTGCAACAGCACTGAACGATAGGATTGTTATCCGTGAATTTCCTGCCTGCTTCCCATATGCAAAGGCAATGGGGAAGCCAGCGGGAAGTCAGAAGTCATGTTATAAATAGGACATCTTTGTTTAATAGCAGTAACCAGGACTGCTGGAACTGCTCTTGCGCTATACGACCTTACTGTTTAGTGACAGAAATTTCACTCCTAATTACCATTATTAAACCAGGATTGCCTATACTTCAGCTGTACAGACCCGCAAAGTTTATAAGTGCCAGGATTGATTGCAAAGTTACTTTTTAAAATCGCTGTTATAGGTGTGAAAGATCGCTAAACAAGGGCTATAATACTTCAGGGGTGAAATGTTCCTGGTTCGGACCGGATCACACGATCCGGTTCGAACCGGGAGCATTTTACCCCTGGCCACACAGCTGTTAAGCGAATCCGGCTTCCCCACTGACTTGGCTTGTCAGAAGGTCGCAAAAGGGGATCACGTGACTATCCCCCCCCCCGGGACACTGAAACCGTCATAAAAAGGAGTCTGTTGCCAAGTGTTTGAATTTTAACCGCATGATCCTGGGGATGTTGCAACGGTTGTAAGTATGAAAAAGGCACGTATTTGAGGCCGGGCACATGCTCTCACATTTGCGAACCGGTAGGGAAAGTAAGCGAATACTGATCATAAATCACGTTTTTCAGCGCCATTGTCGCTTCGGACGGTCGCTAAACAAACGGTTGTAAGTCGAGGACTACGTGTATTCCTTAATATTGAAGGAGGTTAGTCGGAGGGCGTTTTTGTTTTACAAAACAACCAAACAACCAGAAAAAACCTTATTAAGGGAAGAATTATCTCGCTTTTGGGACAAAAGGTTTCCGAGACCAGTTTGCAAAAATCAGTAGCATAAAGAGAGTGTGATTGTCGGGTTTTGCAGATGGGAAAAAATACGACACGCGAGGTAAAACACACAGGGAGGGAGAAGGAAAAAAGCAGGCTTAACACACACACATATCCCAGAGGTGGAATTCAGCCGGTTCACACCGGTTCAAGCGAACCGGTAATAGTGACCTGCGGGTGAGGCCACCCGTCCGAGCGCAAATCCCGTCCTATATCATTGTGTTTTTGACGCTGCACACATGCGCGGCCGGCACGTGTGAGCGAATTGCCGTGTTGTTCGATGCTGCATGGATGTGTAGATGGCATGTGCAAGCGAATTGCCGTGGTGCACATGCACATTTCCGGTGCTGGGTGAACCGGTAGCTACAGTATGTGAATTTCTGCAAAAATTCCCCACTGGATTTCGGTTTAAAAGCAGGGGGAAATTTAGTCACCGCCAGACCTCAAAAAATATTCATAGAATTGCTTCACTTCCTTCTCCCCTGCTGACTTTGGGGTGGATTCGGTTAACCAGGACGAAAAAAAGAAAAGAAAAGAAAAGAAAAGAAAAGAAAAGAAAGGAAAGGAAAGGAAAGGAAAGGAAAGGAAAAGAAAGAAGAAAAGAAAAGAAAAGAAAAGAAAAGAAAAGAAGAGAAAAGAAGAAAAGAAAAGAAAGGAAAGGAAAGGAAAGAAGAAAAGGAAAGGAAAGGAAAGGAAAAGAAAAGAAGAAAAGAAAGGAAAGGAAAGGAAAGGAAAGGAAAAAAGAAAAGAAAAGAAAAGAAAAGAAAAGAAGGAAAGGAAAGGAAAGAGAAAAGAAAAGAAAAGAAAAGAAAAGAAAAGAAAAGAAAAGAAAAGCACACAAAAAATAAACCCCTCCAGTTAAATACTACTACTTATGTGAGGTCTGGAGACAAATGACTTTCCATCATCGTTGCTCCGCGCTGCCGTCGATATTTGGAGGTAGACTGCTCCTGAGGCTGGAGGCTCTACGGTAGAGCCGACAAGGTTTTTTTTTCCTCCCCACTCCTTGCCGTCAGGAGCAATACGTCTGATTCCTGGAAATGGCATTTTTTAAAATAAACCCCCCCCCCCCAAAAAAATTTTTTGTGTGTCCCTCTCTTTTTGCTTACATTTTGGGGTGCCTTCTTTGATCTGCCCGACGAGACCTCTCCCCGGAAAAGAGAGGAGTAAACCTGGAGGAAGGAATGTCTAAAAAACGCTGGAGGCCCTTGTGCAAATTTGGACACAGAGTAGATTAAGAGTAGGATGAAAGGAAAGCCAAAGTTATTGATTTAAGGATATTTACACGGCGATCCGGACACGGCGACCTTGCCGGATTCAACTGGGAGTTATTTCTGGTACGGCGTTTCTTGTCCTCCAATACCTGCCCTCCTTTTCCCAGTTGAAAAACCCACACCTGAGATACACCTGGTTCCTGGCTTCATCTCCAAAAAAATAAAGCTTTTGGCCTATGAGTATTGGACAATTTCGGTCGTAAATCACGGCAGTCATTAAGTGGGTCATCACAAATCCCATTCTTCTGCAGTTGTTAAGCGAGCCCATTGTTTGCTATGGGGCGTTATTTCAATAAAGGAGAATATTTGTGGCTCAGGGGTCCTGGGTGCTCTTTAAACTTGGTGGTTTTCTTGAAGACGTTTCGTGACCCAGCTAGGGAACATCATCAGTGCCAGAAGGGAGCGGGGATTGCAGAGAGGAGAAAGGGGGGAGGTAAAAGTGGTGGTGGGGGAGGACTGTGGGGTCCTTGGCGCTCTCTGAGCTTGCTTGTTTTCTTACAGATGTTTCATGACCCAATTAGCAGCGGTGAAATCTAAAATTTGTTACTACCGGTTCTGTGGGTGTGGCTTGGTGGCGGTGGGGGTAATGTGACTGGGTAGGCGTGGCCAATTTTTTTTTTTTACTTTTAAAACCATTTTTTCGACAACTTCTTCGGCGAAGAGGTTGTAAATAAATGCTTTCAAAAGGCTCTGACGATCCCAGCTGAGTTGCCTGATCTTCAGAGGCTTTTTTTCTTTTAAATGCCTCTGACGATCCCAGTGAGTTGCCTGATCGTCAGAGGCTTTTTTTTCTTTTAAAAGCCTCTGACGATCCCAGCTGAGTTGCCTGATCGTCAGAGGCTTTTTTTCTTTTAAAAGCCTCTGACGATCCCAGTGAGTTGCCTGATCGGCAGAGGCTTTTTTTCTTTTAAATGCCTCTGACGATCCCAGCTGAGTTGCCTGATCGTCAGAGGCTTTTTTTTCTTTTAAAAGCCTCTGACGATCCCAGCTGAGTTGCCTGATCTTCAGAGGCTTTTTTCTTTTAAAAGCCTCTGACGATCCCAGCTGAGTTGCCTGATCGTCAGAGGCTTTTTTTCTTTTAAATGCCTCTGACGATCCCAGCTGAGTTGCCTGATCGTCAGAGGCTTTTTTTTCTTTTAAAAGCCTCTGACGATCCCAGCTGAGTTGCCTGATCTTCAGAGGCTTTTTTCTTTTAAAAGCCTCTGACGATCCCAGTGAGTTGCCTGATCGGCAGAGGCTTTTTTTCTTTTAAAAGCCTCTGACGATCCCAGTGAGTTGCCTGATCGGCAGAGGCTTTTTTTCTTTTAAAAGCCTCTGACGATCCCAGCTGAGTTGCCTGATCGTCAGAGGCTTTTTTTCTTTTAAAAGCCTCTGACGATCCCAGTGAGTTGCCTGATCGGCAGAGGCTTTTTTTCTTTTAAATGCCTCTGACGATCCCAGCTGAGTTGCCTGATCGTCAGAGGCTTTTTTTTCTTTTAAAAGCCTCTGACGATCCCAGCTGAGTTGCCTGATCTTCAGAGGCTTTTTTCTTTTAAATGCCTCTGATGATCCCAGCTGAGTTGCCTGATCGGCAGAGGCTTTTTTTCTTTTAAATGCCTCTGACGATCCCAGCTGAGTTGCCTGATCGGCAGAGGCTTTTTTTCTTTTAAATGCCTCTGAATATCAGGCAACTCAGCTTAGATCGTCAGAGGCTTTTAAAAGAAAAAAAGGTGCAATGCCACCAACTGCCCTAAATGCTGGTTTACGCTGATTGCCGAGTGCCTAAAATGTGGCCATACGAACACGGGTAAAGCAAGGGGGAAACTTTGAATCAGGATCATAAGTAACTTTTTCAGGGTTGGTTGTAACTTCCAAACGGTTGTAACGCAAGGAGGACCTGTACTTTTGAGAGATCTCCTTCAAATAGGCCGTTCTTGACTTACAAAATCGTTTAGCGACCGTTCGAAGTTACAATGGCGCTGAAAAAAACAGACTTGTGACCATTTTTCGCACTTACAGCATTCCCGTAGTCGCGTGACCATAAATTCAGTCGCTTGGCAACTGAATCATATTTATGATGGTTGCAGTGTCCCCGGGGGGGGGGGGGGGGGGGGGGGGGGGGGCTTGTGTGGCCCTCTTGCGGCCCCCCCAAGCGGGGGGGGGGGGGGGGGGGGGGGGGGAGAGCCAGATTCGTTTAACAACGGTGTGACTGACTTCACACCCGCAGTGATTCGTTTAACGCCTGTGGCAAGAGAAGGTCGTAAAACGGGACAAGACCTCACTCAATCATTGTCTCGCTCAGCCATGGAAATTTGGGGGCTCGGCTGTGGTCGTAAGTCGAGGACTGCCTCTGCCATGTGAATTTTAGACGTGATTTGCAATTTTTAAGCTGTTTTTTTTTCTTTCTTCTTTCCTTGCTCTTTTTAATGTTTGGGGCGCGGGAAAGGGAAGGATTTGGGGATTTAAGGCCTTTGAAACTCAGCGGCGTGAAGTCGAAAGTGGGTCGCCTGACAAAGACAGGCTGTGTTGCTTTCCTTGAATAAACGGGCTCAGCCAACTGCAGATCCCCCCTCGAATGAAGGAGGAGTTGGAAGGGTTCTCTTGAGGTCATCTAGCCCATCCCCGCTCCTGGGGAGGACCTTCCTTTTTCCTCTCTGGGTTTTTATTTTTCCTCTGTCACCTTCATTTTGCATTTCTTGCATTCTGGCTTGTTTTGGAAATACGTTTAACCATTTGTAAATAAATGGCTGGGGGATTCTGGGAGTAGAAGTCCAGCTCTCTTAAAGCATACTGGCTGGGGAATTCTGGGGGTTGAAGGCAGTGGTGAAATCCAATTTTTTTTTTACTACCTGTGGGCGTGGCTTGGTGGGCGTGGTGGGGCTTAGTGGGCGTGGCAGGAGAAGGATACTGCAAAATCTCCATTCCCACCCCACTCCTGGGGGAAGGATATTGCAAAATCTCCATTCCCACCCCACTCTGGGGCCAGCCAGAGGTGGTATTTGCCGGTTCTCCGAACTATTCAAAATTTCCACTACCAGTTCTCCAGAACCTGTCAGAACCTGCTGGATTTCACCCCACCTTAAAGCAGGCTTGGGGAATTCTGGGAGTTGAAGTCCCCCCATCTTAAAGCATGCTGAATGGGGAATTCTGGGAGTGAAGTCCCCCCATCTTAAAGCATGCTGAATGGGGAATTCTGGGAGTGGGAGTCCCCCCATCTTAAAGCATGCTGAATGGGGAATTCTGGGAGTGGAAGTCCACCCATCTTAAAGCATGCTGAATGGGGAATTCTGGGAGTTGAAGTCCCCCCATCTTAAAGCATGCTGAATGGGGAATTCTGGGAGTTGAAGTTCCCCCCATCTTAAAGCATGCTGAATGGGGAATTCTGGGAGTTGAAGGCCACCCCTCTTAAACCAGACACACTGGGGAATTCTGGGAGTGGAAGTCCACCCATCTTAAAGCAGGCTGGCTGGGGGATTTTGGCAATTGAGATCCACCCAGCTTAAAGTGAATTCTATCTTGTATGGCACCAGTGGTATCAATGGCTAGAAAAGAAAATCAGTACAAATATAAATGAAAGAAAATAGGGTAGAAAAAATAAAACCGGAAATAAATAAATTAAGAGGAGATGCAAGATTATTTCCAATCTAAAACATCCAAATTGACAAAGTATTACTTATATATTAACTTATAAAGCAATATACATTCTGATGATGATCAAAACATATATGTAAAGCTTGGTGTGGGTAGGTTGGTGGTGGGAACTTGTTTGTCTTTGTAATGTCTTTGTATTTTTTGTATTGTCTTTATATCTCTGTTTAAAACTCAATAAAAAAAAAAGAGATCCACCCAGCTTAAACCTGCCAAGATTTAGAAACACCGTCCTAAAATATTGCGACAGATCTGTATTTATCCCATCCTCAAATCTGACCAGTGAGAAACAAAGTCCATCTCCTGACTGGGTCACTGGTCCTTCTGTCAATTTGCCTCAAATTGACCTTGATCTTGTGATTTTTTTCCCCCCTCCGAATATTCCCTCAGAATCTGCCTCAAATGCTTATTTCGGACGGAAACCAAGTTATACTCAAGCTGAGGAAAACATGATTCTGTCCTTACTGGTTCTTGCGGTAGCCGGCCAGATACAAAAACACAAACAGAGCTTATTTTTCTTCTGGTTATGTTAATTTTGTTTTCTATTTTGTGATTTAGAGGGTTTGGTGATTTACTCATTCATCCACGTGCATTCTTTTGTTACATAAATAAAATGTGGTAGCTTTCCCTGTTAATTGATATGGAGAGGTAGAGTGGTCATGCAGATGGAGGCTCTCTGGATGTTTTTTTTAAACATCTGGCAGGCTTTGTCAGTCACCCAGTCGTCTTTTCATGACTGAGGTGGAACTAGAACTAGAACTCACCTTCTCCTGGTGATTGGCCCAAAGTCACCCAGCCAGCTTTCATGCCAATCCAATCTCTAACGCAAAACTTTATTGACTACATCATATCGGAACAGATGAGGGCAAAACCAGATCTAGCTAATTCCCACGCAGACCCACATAGCTAAAAGTTCAGGTCCTCCTTCCCCCTATAAGACCAGGTCACATTGTCCAATGAAGTTTCTTGGTATTGTTATGAGAAAGTCTGGTAAAGTCTTGGTAAACCCCTGCTGAAGTGTCCTTGGTTCCCATGGCTGGCATCGTGACATCCGGAACCAAATTTCTATCTACCCCTTCCCCTTTCCTCCCCCCATAGTTTGTTGGCAAGCTGAGAAGAGATATCTAAAGCGTCTTTTGAAGCTTGATATCTGCTGGCTGAAGAATTCTGGGAGTTGAAGTCCCCCCAATTTAAAGGATGCTGGCTTGGGGATTCTGGGAGTTGGAGTCCACCCATGTTAAAGCATGCTTGCTGGGGGATTCTGGGAGTCAAAGTCCACCCCTCTTAAAGCATGCTGGCTGGGGGATTCTGGGAAGGGACATCTACCTCTCTTAAAGCAGGCTGGCTGGGGAATTCTGGGAGTGGAAGTCCACCCATCTTCAAGCATGCTGGCTGGGGAATTCTGGGAGTTGGAGTCCACCCATCTTCAAGCGTGCTGGTTGGGGAATTCTGGGAGTTGAAGTCCACCCATTTTCAAGCATGCTGGCTGGGGAATTCTGGGAGTTGGATTCCACCCCTCTTAAGGCATGCTGGCTGGGGGATTCTGGGAGTGGAAGTCCACCCATCCCAACACATGCTGGCTGGGGGATTCTGGGAGTCGACGTCCACCCCTCTTAAAGCATGCTGGCTGGGGGATTCTGGGAGTCGAAGTCCACCCCTCTTAAAGCATGCTGGCTGGGGGATTCTGGGAGTTGGAGTCCACCCCTCAGTTGCCAAGTGTGAAAAATACTGCTCCAGATAACTCTAGCCTGCTATCCTATCTTCTCTTCTCTTCCTTTTTTCTGTGAACTAAGCATACCCAGTTCGTTTAACCCTACACCCTATGTCCGTTGCAAGTTTCCGTTCGTTTCCCTCCAGAAATATTTCATATTTTTGCCTGTCTACTTCCCCTCTTCCCTCTCGGTCACGTCCCTTATTCTGACTTTAATTTTTCTTTCTTCCTCCAGGCTGGTCTCTTCCGTCCAAGCTATCATGGCCACCCTCTCCGGCCTGGTTGTCATTTTCAGCTGCAAAGATGTGGTACACGGCAGGTAATGAAAAATGGGGCCTTTGCAGAAAGAGAGAGAGAGAGAAAAAAAACCCCCCAGGCATCTGAAATCCTGCTTGGACTTTGGACAGGATACTCACCTGCCAAGATAGGACATTACAAAATCAGATGGGATGTTCAGACAGGTGGCAGGATGACACCAGGTACCCTCAAGGCCGTAAATGGGTAATAATTAGCCATTTATGGCTAAAGCCAGAGCCCCAATTTCAAAATACCTTTACTTGCAGGAAGATCTTGATTTTCCACCACGATTGAGCCCACAACGTCTTGTCGCTTAGCGAGACAATCGCAAAGTGACTTTTGCCCCATTTTACGACCTTTCCCACCACGGTTGTTAAGCGAGTCACTGCAGTTGTTGAGTGAGCCAGGCGGTTGTTAAGTGAATCAGGCTTCCGGGTTGACTTGGCTTGTCACCCCAGGGACACTGCAACCGTCATAAATATGAGTCAGTGGCCAAGCGTCTGAATTTCGATCACGTGTCCACGGGGACTCTGCAACGGTCGTAAGTGTGAAAAACGGTCATAGGTCACTTTTTGCAATGCCATTGTGACTGAATGGTCACTAAAGGGATGCTTGTAATTTGAGGACTACCTGTATTTATTTATTTATCAAACTATGTCACCCATCCAGGGGTGAAATGCTACCGGTTTGAGGCGGTTCGCCCGAACCGGTAGTAAAAAAAATGCTTTAAAAAGTTCCCACGATCGCCGGCACAGCTGAACTTTTTTTTTTTTTTTTTACTTTTTTTAGCATTTTTTTACTACTCGTTCGGGCAATAGGTAGTAAAAAAATGCTAAAAAAAAATAAAAAATGATTCCGACAATCAGCTGTGACAATCAGCTGTTGTGTGCAATCCTCGGAACTTTTTTTTACTTATCAAAGCATTTTTTACTACCTATTAGGGGTCCGGTTTTGCTCCCAGAAGGGGTGATGTGAAAGAAAGAAAGAAGGAAAGAGAGAGAGAGAAAGAAAGAGAGAGAGAGAGAGAGAGAGAGAGAGAGGGAGGCACTAGACGCAGCTTCAGAGGATACCTTGAAAGAGCACAGCAATCAATCCAGAGCTGGAAGGGACGCGAAGGTCATCTAGTCCAACCCGCTGGTCCAGTGAGTTTCTGTCTTTTGAAACCCTCCAGTCACATGACTACATAGCCACTGCTACCCAGTCACATGATCCCACCACCACCAAGCCACGCCCACAGAACCGGTAGGAAAAAAAATTAGATTTCACCACTGCACCCATCTCACCAAAGGTGGCTTACAGACATTGAATAAATTGCAAAAGAAAACATTGAAACAATAGAGTTATTAAATTGAAAAATTTGGTTCAGTGTGTATACTCTGGAAAGAGTGCAGAGAAGAGCAACCAAGAGGATGAGGGGACTGGAGGCTAAAACATATGAAAAACGGATGCAGGAACTGGGTATGTCTAGTTTAATGACGAGAAGGACTAGGGGAGACATGATAGCAGTCTTCCAATATCTCAGGGGCTGCCCCAAAGAAGAGGGAGTCAAGCTATTCTCCAAAGCACCTGAAGGCAGGACAAAAGCAACGGATGGAAACTAAGGAGAGAAGCAACTTAGAACTAAGGAGAAATTTCCTGACAGTCAGAACAATTAACCAATGGAACTACTTGCCTCCAGAAGTTGTGAATGCTCCAACACTGGGAGTTTTTAAGAAGAGACTGGACAGCCATTTGTCTGAAACGGGGTAGGGTTTCCTGCCTGAGCAGGGGGCTGGACTAGAAGACCTCCCAGGTCCCTTCCCAACGCTTGTTATTCTGACCCACACGCAGCTGGCTTTGTTCTGCAAACAAACCTTCACATTTTGTGCATCGCTCGCAAAAAAAGAGCAACGTTGGCGTGTGCAGAGTTCGCAAGCGGCTTCTGGCAGGGCTATTTGAGGGCAGCTGATAGCATCAAGGAAAGAGTGCGCGATGACCACAGGGCAGGCATTTTTAGCAGCTGAGTGGAAAATTATGCCGGGTCTAAGCTCACAAAGAAAAGAAATCGGTCTTTTGGATGCGATTCGGATCACCAACCCGATCAGTGGTTTTATATATATATATATTGTATGACACAGGGGTGGGTTCTACTTTCCTTTACTACCAGTTTGCGATGGTTTAATACTCTGACCATGTTAGCAGATGGCTGACGAAAGCTTAGTAGAATAAAATTGTAATTATTTTAGTTCCGGAGTTCGCAGAATGTCTGCTTCTTTCTTTACAAATATACCTGGAACTCGTATTTTTAGAATAGTTTGTAATATATTTAATATATACTTGTATATATTTAGTACATACCTCTGTATGTGTGTGTCTGCGTAGACCGGTATATACTAAATACTGAATAAACTATTCAGTTTATCATACACACGCACGTGTGTATATATATATTCCAGGTATATTAGTAAAGAAAGAAGCAGACATCCTGCGAGCTCCGGAACTTAAAATTTTAAAAGAATTAAAATTTTATTTTACTAAGCTTTCGTCAGCCATCTGCTGTCATCGTCAGAGTATTAAGCTACCATTACAGAGATCTCTGCCTTTATATGCCATTAATCAATTTGGCCCTTGCATGTGTAAAGGCAGAAATCTCTGTAATGGTAGTTTAATACCCTGACGATGTCAGCAGATGGCTGATGAAAGCTTAGTTAAATAAAATTTTAATTCTTTTAAAATTTTAAGTTCCGGAGCTCGCAGGATGTCTGCTTCTTTCTTTTTGTATATGTATGTGTATATATGTGTGTGTGTGTGTGTGTGTGTGTAACAGTTTATTTAGTATGTATCTATGTATGTGTGTATGCATGTATGTAAACAGTTTATTTAGTATTTAAGATAAATCACATAGTCACATTGATTTATTTACATTCAGATGCTTGATAATGTGTTCATATGTATGACGGTTGCAGTGTCATAGGGTCATATGATCCTGGGGTGAAATGCTACCGGTTTGCATCGGTTCGGGCGAATCGGTAGTGATAAAATCTACCGGTTCGGCGAACTGGTAGTAAAAAAAGCTACTGGTTCATCTGAAGCGGTATTTCCGACCAACAGCTGTGCCGCGCGATTTAGATTTGCTGGAAAGCAGGATTTCCTGCTTCCTAGCGAATATAAATCACGCGGCACAGCTGATCCCCCGCATCACTGTTCTACTTATCTTGTTAAGCCTCCTTTTTCTGCACGAAGCGCGCGTTTGGCACGTACTGTGCATGGATGTGCAGCATGTGTTTGGCGTGCACTGCGCCTGCATGTACGCACTGTGCTTTTGGCGCACACCACATGCACCGGTGGCAATCCGCGGAGGATTTGACCACTGATATGATCCCCTTTTGTGACCTACTGACCAGCCAAGTCAACGGGGAAGCCAGATTCATTAACAACAGTGTTACTAACTTAACAGCTGTAGTGATTCACTTAATGACCGTGGCAAAAAAAAGTTGTAAAACGAGGCAACACTCACTTAACAAATGTCTTACTTCGCAACATAAATCTTGGGGACTCAGTTCTGGTTGTAAGTTGAGGACTACGTAGTAGTTAGGTGTAGCCCTGGTCTCACCACCGTTCATTTTGTGACCATTCAAAGTTGCAACAGCACCGTGCCATTGTAACTTTGAACGGTCACTAAACGAATCCTTTGAATGTTGAAGAATACCTGTACCTCCAGTCTAATAAAGAGAAGTATTAGGGGGTGACATGATAACAGCATTCCAATATCTCAGGGGCTGCCCCAAAGAAGAGGGAGTCAAGCTATTCTCCAAAGCACCTGAGGGTAGAACAAGAAGCGATGGATGGAAATTAATCAAGGAGAGAAACAACTTGGAACTAAGGAGAAATTTCCTGACAGTGAGAACAATTAGCCAGTGGAACTACTTGCCACCAGAAATTGTGAATGCTCCAACACTGGACATTTTTAAGAAGAGACTGGACAGCCGTTTGTCTGAAGTGGTGTAGGGTTTCCTGCCTAAGCAGGGGGTTGGACTAGAAGACCTCCAAGGTCCCTTCCAACTCTGTTATTCTCTTAAGGACTAGGGGTAACATGATAACGGTCTTCCAATATTTGAGGAAGAAGAGGGGGTTAAGCTATTCTCCAAAGCACCAGAAGGCAGGAAAAAGACGCAACGGATGGAAAATAATCAACCTGGAACTAAGGAGAAATTCCCTGACAGTGAGAACAATTAACCAGTGGAACTCCTTGCCTCCAGAAATTGTTGGTGCTCCATCACTGGCTTTTAAGAAGAGACTGGATAACCATTTGTCTGGAAACGGTATATTGAACAGAAGGATGTAGGAGACGGACCAGACTGGGCCCGAAGGACGGGGGGGTCATATATGTGATCTTTTACCAGGGGGTTGGTCTAGAAGACCTCTAAGGTCCCTCTCTAGCCCTATTTTCCATGTTGTAAGAGTCTTCTATTCCCGGATTAAATTTGAAAAAGTTCCAGAAGGTTCCAAAAGGACAGAGAGGGTGGATTTGTCAGCTCTTCCCGTCCCCCCCACTTTTTTTTTCTGGGTTTGAAAATGGGCTAGTTGTAGGTTTTGAATTAACTTTTTGGAGATTTTAACCTGGAGGAAAAGAGGTCAGGCAAACAAGAAACTTGCCAAATCATGGAAACGGTTTCAGAATAATCATTTCTGTTGAAATGTTGAAACTGTAAAGTGTTTGGCAAAGGAGGCGAATGTAACGTCATCCAGAGTGGTGCTTAAATATTTGCGAATCTCTTTTTTTTTTTCAACATTTCCCCATCCACACGACCTCTTAGATTAAGGTGACCAGATTTTAACATTAGTAAAGAGGGACACCGTTGTGGGCGTGGCTTGGAGGTCATGTGACTGGGTGGGTGTGGCTAGCTGGTCATGTGAGCGGGTGGCCATGGCTATGTGTATAGGGACTAGTCCGAGGGCTGAAAAAAATCATTTCTTACAGGTCCTCGCACTTTTGACTGGTCCTCACACTTATGAATGAGTGACATGGTTGTTAAGAATGCTGCAACAGGCATAAATGTGAGGATGGTCATAAGTGTGAGGACCAGTCAAAGGTGCGAGGACCGGTCAGAAATGACTTTTTTCAGCCCTCTGAGTAGTCCCTATACACATAGCCATGGACACCCGGTCACATTATCAACTAGCCACACCCACCCAATCACATGACCTCCAAGCCACGCCCACCCAAATAAACCACACCCACAGAACCAGTTGTTAAAAAAATTGAATCCCACCACTGATCATCATCATCATCATAAGATGGAAAAACTAAAAGCTGGAACTACCTTGTCCAAACAATTGACTTTCTGAAAGTTATTTCTGTTGCAAATTACTTCTGGCTTCTAGTAAGGCACTATAGATTGAGCTGTTAACAGAGCCTAACCTTAATTGAATTCTTGTTTTATTCACTGAAATGTGCAAAATATAAAGATGTCAAGGAAACATGGTAAATAGCCCACCAGGCTCTATTATAATTGCATTGACAATGAAAAATCAATAGCATGGCTGAGATATAGGAAAGCTTATATCACAAAGAAGGAATCGATATTTCTGCACCAAGATCATAGATTATCAGTGAATAATTACAATAAATTCATCACTAAAACCACTGGAAATGGAAATTGTCTCACAAAATGTCAAGAATTGATAGATCATTTATAAATTTATCTAATTCTGTCATTTATCAATTACTGGGTACTGAATATGACCAAGGAGTAATAGCAATAATAATGAATTTGTTGTTGTGGTCCACTGGTGGCCTGCGGAGCTGGCAGCAGAGTCGGACAGTGAGGAGGTTGGGGAGGAACATGTGCCAGTCCTGGAGTCTGGGGAAGGCTCGGATGAGGGCTCTGCATCAGAGGCATAGATGGGGCCAGGGCCATCTGGGAATTATGTGCCGACTCCAGAGCCTCCAGAGTTGGACATCAGCGAGGCAGAGGAACGGGGGAACCTGTTCCCAGTGTGTGCATGCGCAGAGCTACGAGAAGGTAAGAACAGTTAAGACAAAAGGGACAACTCAGGAGTAGGGCTTGGAGATGATATAAAGACATAAAGGAGGAGCAAAGGCACGTGAGCCTTTGCAGGAAGCAACTTTGTTCGTTCTGGTCAGTTTAAATTCTGAAGCTCTGTGCTCCGTGTGGCCTTGCAAAGCTAATTGCCAATTAGGTCTTTGGCAGTGTGTCAAGGGAGATAAAGCCCTATCCCAAAAGACTGTGGCACACTTTTATTGGTGTAAGGATTGCCTCACCTTTCAATTTAAGAAAATAAAAACTCTTGAAATGTGATATTTCAAAAGGATCCTTTTATTAAGCAGAAGTGACAGCAGTGGATTCAAAGCAACGTCTGAATACCCTTAGGCAAGACAAGTAGTATTAAAGCAGTAGAGACCCCCCCCTGAAGCCAGAATGCAGATTTTAGGCCAATACACAAGTGTGAAGATGTTTTCTTTACCAGCTGCCCTGAAAACTGGATAAACATGATTCACATTGTTATCCTCCATTATCCTTTAAAGCAATGGTTCTCAACCTTCCTAATGCCGCCACCCTTTAATACAGTTCCTCATGTTGTGGTGACCCCCAACCAGGGGTGGGTTCTAAATTTTTTTACTACCGGTTCTGTGGGCGTGGCTTATTTTGTAGGCGTGGCTTGGAGGTCATGTGACTGGGTGGGCGTAGCTAGCTGGTCATGTGACCGGATGGCCATGGCTATGTGTATACTATAGGGACTACTCAGAGGGCTGAAAAAGTCATTTCTGACAGGTCCTCGCACTTTTAACTGGACCTCACATTTATGACCATCCTCACATTTATGCCCGTGCAGCATTCTTAACAGCAACCATGTCACTCATTTCACAACTGCTTCTCTTCACCATGGTGATAAGATAGGGCAAAAAACATAAAATGTGAGGACAGTCGTAAGTTTGAGGACTGGTCAAAAGTGTGAGGAACAGTCAAAAATAACCTTTTCAGCCCTCTGAGTAGTCCATATGCACAAAAGGATACAGCAATAGAGAGGGATGAAGGAAGGGAAGGGAAATTAGAGTAGGAGTGAGGGTAAGAGAGGGAGGAAGAGAGGAGGAGAAGGAGAAAGGAAGAGGAAGTAGGGAGGAGAAGAAGAAGAGGGAGGAAGAGAAAGTAAGAAGGAAAGAAAAAAGAGAGGTAGGTTTGAGGAGAAAAATTGCTGTACAATAAAAAAGATGAAAGGAAAGAAAGCCAACCCCAAACAAATATAAAGATATGAAGATAAAGAATGAATTGTTAAACTTTAAAGAATAAAAGAGAACAAATATGAATAAATAGCAATTATTAGAAACACACATACAAACATACAATATATTTTCTTTGAACAGAATATTTGGCCTGTTCACAAATTTAAACAGTGTTTAGTCATTTCAATTAAATTTACAATTTCTATATTTCCTTTTTGCCATATTTATTCCTCATCTATTTTTTTTTAAAAAAACCAATATTACCCTTCATCCTCATCTCTAATCTTAATCAAATTCAATTTTTCCCTTCTATTCTATATTATACCCCTTCCCATTGTCATCTATTTTTATATCCATCCTCACATTGGTTAATTATATAATTATGTAATACAGTTGTTTAATACAAATTCAACATTTTAATATAGATCAATTAGTTATATAACTACCTTTTTTGTATATTAATCAATATGAACATGAATATTCCAATTATTTCCATGCAATCCAATTTCTTACAAATCAATTAATTATATTTACCAATAATAATAAACCAAATAATTTCCCCCATATATTCCTCCAAACCACAACTTAACCATTTCTGCTTTCAACACAATATACAATTAATAATATCTCAATTATTACAATTCCCTAGTTAAATAGAGCTTTTTTTCTTTTGTGTTTTAAAATCTCGAACTCTCCTCTTTTGCCCTAAATTTCCCATTGTTTGCAGTTTTGCACCTACCTTTTTTGGTGAGGAAAAAGAAAAAGAAATCTCTCTCTGCCTCATTTTGTCACGTTGCAGCCATTTACTTTCGCTTTCGCTTTTCAGCATAGCTAGGGAGAAAAAAATCTGCTCCAGGAACAGAGCCCTGCGCAAATCAGCTGAGAGCAAATCAGCTGAGAGTGGGGAAGCCGAGCTAATCGGTCTACTCATTTGTTTTCTTTTAACACTGATCACCTGTAGGGCAGCCCTTTGAAGCCCCGAGGCAAGAGTTTAAACAGTTTTTTTTCCCTCTAGCCATCAGCTGGGACTCAGGAGGCAGAATGAAAAATCGGGACTTTTTTAAAACGCTGCGGGACGCGGGACAAATTGCTAAAAATCGGGACTGTCCCGCCTAAAGCGGGACATCTGGTCACCTTATATGTGAGCCCTTCTCCAGACGAGGCCTAAAATGAGATTTTTTTTAAAAAAAAGTCAAGGAAACAAATGAGTCAACCACAATACATGTAGCTGTCAGGGTTCCCGACGGTAGGTTCCCAAGTGAAGCCAGCTCTGACCCTACGTAATTTACGCCCCAGTCATGACCCTGTTTCCCCGCCCCCCCGCTCCTCCTCCCAGGCTGTGTCATCAATCACATTCGCCAACGGAGCAATTTCGAGGGTTGTAGAGGTCACTCCCCTCCGGCTGCTGAAGGTAATCCTGGGATACAGCCTTGAGAGAGATACGTCTGGAATGTGCATCTGTCTTTGGTTGCCCTGCCATTTCGCTGGTTTCCCATCCACCTTCGCCTATGGCAACTCGAGAGCAGGCCAAGGATGATTTGCGAGTTGGCAGTAGTCCTCAACTTATGACCACAATGGAACCCAAACTTTCTGTTGCCAAGCAAGATAGTGGTAGAATTGAGTTGTGATTCCTTTTATGAACTTTCTTGCTGGACTTGTTAAGTGGATCACCACAGTTATTAAGTGGCTTCCCCATTGGCTTTATCTTGTCCGAAGGTCGCAAAAGGGGATCACACAACCCCGGGATTCCGTAATCGTCATAAATACAAGTCGACTGCTTAAGCGGCCCAATTTTGATCATGTGACCATGAGGATGGTGAAATGGTCATAAGTGTGAAAAAAAACAGTCATAAGTCATGATGACAGATGATGTTACTACCTGTACTGTACAGGTAGTCCTCGACTTACAACCACTCGTTTAGTGACCATTCAAATAACGGCGATGACAAAAGTCACAACCGATTTTCATATTTACGGCCGTTGTAACATCTCCATGGTGATGCAATCCAAATTTGGACGCCTGACAGCTGGTTCCTATTTATGACGCTTCCAGGATCCCGAGATCACGTGATCCCCTTTTTACGACCTCCTGACAAGCAAAGTCAAGGGGAAGCCAGATTCACTTAACAACCTTGTGACCAATTTAACGTCTGCAGTGATTCACTTAACACTTAAGCGCGGCGAGACAGGTCGTAAAACGGGGGCAAAACCCATCTAAGAAACGTCTTGCTTAACGATGGAAATTTGGGGCTCCGTTGCGGCCGTAAGGGGAGGACTCCCTGTACTTAAATCTACCCGCAGCCGATGCATGTCAGGACAGTCATGAATTTGGCATGTGAAAAGCTTGCCAAGGAAATTTCATTTTGGGAACATCGTCCCCCAGATTTATGTAGATACTTGATGTTCTGAAAAAGTATTTTGTGTGTCTGATTAAATATTTTGGTTACATTTCCGTCTACCCCACCTTGCTGCTTCTATTAATAGGAGAGATCGCTTAGAAAAGGGAAACCGGCGAAGCTTGTATCCGGCTGGGTCTAATTCAGAAAAAAAAAAAGAAAAACTGGAATATCGAGATCTATCCTGATCTGTGGATTAACGATTGGGCAGCTCTTATGCCGAGCATGTTAATAATATTTGCCTTAATGGGAGGTGTAGGAGATCTTAATATATTGGAACCTGATACCTTTTGGATTTTGAATTCGGCTCATTCCTCCTTGGTGACAGGTAGTCCTCGATTTACGACCACAGTGGACTTACGACCACATTTCTGTTGCTAAGAGAAACGCTTGTTGCTAAGTGAAACACTTCTGCCCCATTTTGTGACCTTTCAGTGTTACAAGGACACTGAGAAAAGTGACTTGTGACCTTTTTTTCACACTTACGACCGTTGCAACATGATCAAAATTCAGAACGCTTGGCAACCGACTCATATTTATGACAGTCGCAGTGCCCCGGGGTCATGCGATCCCCTTTTGCGACCTTCTGACAAGCAAAGTCAATGGGGAAATTAGATTCACTTAACAACTTGTGTGAGGTAACTTAACAACGGCAGTGATTCACGTAACAGCTCTGGCAAGAATGGTCGTAAAGTAAGGCAAAACTCACATAACCGTCTTGGTTACCGACGGTAATTTGGGGCTCAATTGTTGTAAGCTGAGGACTATCTGTAAAAGGAATACTACAGTCACATTCTGTGGCAGGGGTGGAGAACGGCCCCTTTATGACTTGTGGACTTCAACTCCCAGAATTCCTGAGCCAACCAATGTTAATGCTGGCTCAGGAATTCTGGGAGTTGAAGTCCACAAGTCATAAAGGGGCCATCATTCCCCATGCTGGCCCAGGAATTCTGGGAGTTTAAGTCCAAAAGTCATAAAAGGGCCATCATTGGTTTGGTAGAGTAGCTTTATGTAAAATGATGTTACTTCCTAAATTTAACTTTTTATTCGAGATGCTTCCGATTTTTTTAACCAAGAAGGACATTGAAGTATATCAAAAAAAATTAGATAAATTTTGTAATGGGGATACAAAACCAAGACTGATTAAGAAAATGTGGTATCAGAACCAAAAACAAGGTGGTTTAGGAATTCCAAAATTATTAAACTATTATAGAGCATTTAATATAAAAACAGTAGTAAAAATTTTAAAAGGAGATGTTAAACTTTGGGGTAATTTGGAAATGAAGGAAATAAAGAAGTTTGGTTACAAATGGTTTTTGGAAAATTTTAAAGGTAAGGTTAAAATTTGTAATTATTGGTTAAATAGTTTTTTTTTTTTTTTTTTAATTTGATTTATATGCCGCCCTTCTCCGGAGACTCAGGGCGGCTTACAATGTGCTCAGCAATAGCCTTCATACTTTTGTATATTTATACGAAGTCAGCTTATTGCCCCCATAACTGGGTCCTCAATTTACCTACCTTAGAAAGGATGGAAGGCTGAGTCAACCTTGAGCCTTGGAGAGATTCGAACCAGCAGAAATTTTAGTTTGACTAAAAATTGGGACAGAGTAGCAAAAACATTAATACCAGACGCATTGTATTTAGGTAAACTGAAAGAGAATTGCCCAATGAAATTAAATAGTAACAGAGAGAGGAATATAATAGAAGAGAAAGTGGAAACAATTGTTCCCCATGCTGGCTCATGAATTGTGGGAGTTGAAGTCCAAAAGTCATAAAACGGCCATCGTTCCCCATCCTTCGTCTATGGGTTAATATATATAAACATTTAGAACTTAATCATCGTGAAATGGAAGAAAGCATCCCTGCATGTTTAAATATATTAGGATAAAGAATGAATTATTAAATATTAAAAGTTAATATATATGATTAAAAATGGAGAAAATAGAATTTGAGGGCGAAAGAAGATACCGTTTATAGAAATAAGAATAGAAATATTAATTACTACATATCCAAAATTTAATCTTACATAAAATATATCAGTTATATCATCATTTAAGTATTTTGACATTTCCTTACATATCACCATTTTTTGTTATCTACCCAGTGGTAAAATAAATCCCATATCAAATAATATTGTTTTTCTTCCCGCTCTCTTATTTCAAATGTCAATTTGCTCATTTCGGCACAGTCCAACATTTTCCTAATAATTTCTTCATCCGAAGGTATCATTTCTTCTTTCCAATTTTTAGCACGTAGTAATACTTGCCTTGATAGTACAGTGGTTTAAAGCACCCTGTTATTAACACAGCTGCCTGCAATTACTGCAGGTTCAAATCTTACCAGGCTCAAGGTTGACTCAGCCTTCCATCCTTTCTAAGGTAGGTTAAATGAGAACCCAGTTTGTGGGGGCAATAAGCTGACTTTGTATAAATATATAAAAAGTATGAAGGCTATTGCTTAACGCATTGTAAGCCACCCTGAGTCTCTGGAGAAGGGCGGCATATAAATCAAATTAATATATATATATGTAGGTCTTTGGTTAGAAAACACACACACACACACACACACACACACACACACACACACACACACACACATATATATATATATATATATATATATATATATATATATATATATATAATGAAAAGAGGAGAGGGCACCAGGCATGCAACCCGACCGATGTACTATCTGTACTTGATTGAATGAATGATGTCTTATTTTTTTTACTTTTTATTTTTTTTTTGTTTTAAAATAAAATAAAAATGATTTGGGAAAAAAAAAAGAATAGAAATATTAAAAGTTTGATTAACAATATGGAAAAAGAACACTTTGGCAGAAATTGTAAGTAAGTAAAATATATTTGGATATGATAAGTTGTATATGATATGATAAGGTCAATACTCTGTTTCATAAAATATGTGGGTGTGTTATTAGGGGGGGAAAAAAAACCAATAAAACTTGATTAAAAAAAAAAAGAACTTAGTCATCGTATGTTACATTACATGTATGAATGACATGAAGGAGTGAGGCTTGACCCAATCTAGTCGCCCTTAACGTTCTTCTCTCCCGCAACAGACACTGGATCGCCAGGGAGTATGTCTGGATCGTGGTGTCATACATGACCTATGATATCTACGTCATGTATCTTTGCCACTGGCACAAGACTCAAGACAAAGGGCCAGCAGACGGGAAGAACTTCTGGGAGAACCTCCGAAGCTTTCTTCAGAAGGAACGGCTGATGGTCACCCACCACCTCTTCATCCTCCTCGTCTTAACGCCGGTCGCTGTGGTGAGGCCACCTCCTGAGGGCCAAAGGGTGCTCAAGCTATAGGTCTGATGTGGCCATCCGTGTTCTTGTGAGGGAAGTCCATGGAAAACAACGTGATTCCTAGTTGTTGTTGTTGTTTTTTTTAAAAAAAATCTAAACACAGTTAGTCCTCGACTTACGACCACAATTGAGCCCCCAACTTTCTGCCGTTAAGTGAGACACTTGTGAAGTGAGCTTTTGCCCATTTTTACGACCTTTCTTGCCACAGTTGTTAAGCGAATTGGGCTTTCCCTATTGACTTTGCTTGTCAGAAGGTCGCAAAAGGGGAACATGTGACCCGCCCAAGGATGCTGCAACGGTCATAAATATGAGTCAGTTGCCAAACATCTGAATTTTCATCACGTGACCATGGGGAGGCCGTCATGGTCTCAAGTGTGAAAACTGGTCAGAAGTCACTTTTTTTCCATGCTGTTGTAACTTCAAACGGTCGCTAAATGAACTGTTGTAAGTCGAAGGCTACCTGTGGAGTCAGTCCTTGACTTACGACCGCAATTGCGACTGGGATTTTGGTCACTAAGTGACGTGGTCGTTAAGCGAGTCATCCCATGATCATTTTTTTTCACGAATGTTTTGCCGTGGCCATTGAGCAAATTGGCGTGGTCGTTAAGCGAATCCGACGTCCCCGTGGATTTGGCTTGTCGGAAGGTTGCAAAAGGGAATGACTTGACTCCCAGGGACACTGCAACCGTTATAAATATGAAACCAGTTGCCAAGCCTCTGAATTTTGATCGCGTGACCATGTGAATGCTGCCATGGTCATAAGTGCGAAAAACTGTCATAACGCACGTTTTTCAGTGCCATTCAGAGGTGAAATGCTCCCGGTTCGGACTGATCTGGTAGTGATGGCGGCGGATGGTTCGGAGAACCAGTAGCAAAAATCCCTGCCCCCCCCACCCCCCCGCATGCCCAGCTGAGCCGCAGGATCATCAGAGGCTTTTTTTTTTTACTTTTAAAAGCATTTTTTCTACAACCTCTTCGGCTGAAAAAATGCTTTTAAAAGTTAAAAAAAAAAAAAAGCCTCTGATGATCGCGCGGCTCAGCTGGGATCGTCAGAGGCTTTAAAAAGCATTTTTTTTTCTGCAACCTCTTGGCCGAAGAGGTGGTTAAAAAAAATGCTTTGAAAAGCCTCTGACGATCCCAGCTGAGTTGCCTGATCGGCCGAGAGGCTTTTCAAAGCATTAGAAAAAATGCTTTGAAAAGTTTAAAAAAAAAAAAAAAGTTGGCCACGCCCACCCAGTCACATTACACCCCCCCAAGCCACGCCCACAGAACCGGTAGCAACAAATTTTACATTTCACCCCCGGTCGCTAAATGAATGGTTGTAAATCGAGGACTGCCTGCCGTTTTCTTTGAAATTAATTCATTACGACGAACCTGGAATCCTTAAATCCATTAAAGACTCCCGCACGAGATCGATACGAGATCGTCTCAAAACAGATCAGACAACACCTGGATGGACAGATGTTTCCAAAGCTCTCGGTTTTTTTTTGAAATGCTCGGGAAATGCGGCCCAACCACTTCTCTAATGCTGCAGGCGGACATTCCACCTGTGAAGCTTGCGTTCTCCCGATGGACATCAAAGGCACGTCCGGTTCGCCTTGGGGTTTTTTTTGGGAGGGCGTTGTGTAATCTTTTGCCGGATCAAGGCCAGCCTTCCCTGGCACGCACAAGTCTCGGGGCTCCTTGATAAGACGATCCGGCGTCTCTCTGTGCCCCATCGGTGGGTTTTTCAAGATCCGACAGGTAATCCTGGGTTTGATTCCCGGCCAAGTTTTTTTTCTTGGGTTCCTGAGCCGGGAATTGAGCCACCTTCCTTTGGCCGCGAAGGTCGTGGTTGCGCCAAGGCTGCTAAATAGCTGTGCCGCCTATGAGTGTGTCTGGGCACCCGTGTGCCCACGGGGTCAGGGAACCCAAAAAGGGCTCACAGGCCTTGAAGCTAGTTGGGAGGTGAGGCTGAAAAACATTTTGCATCCCATCCGTGGCTCTAAAACATCCTTCCCCCTGGACCCTCCCTCTCTCTCTCTCTCTCTCCCTCTCTCTTCCACTCTCTCTTTCACTCTCTCCCTCGCTCACACTTTCTCCCTCCTTTCCCCTCTTTCTCACTCTCCCCCATTCTTCCTCTCTCTCTTCCTCTCTCTTTTCCTCTCCCTCCTTTTCTCCCTCTCCCTCCCTCCCCCTCTCCCTCCCTCTCCCTTCCTTCCTCTCTCCCTCCCTCTTCCCCTTTCTCACTCCCCCATTTTTTCCTCTCTCTCTTCCTCTCTCTTTTCCTCTCCCTCCTTTTCTCCCTCCCTCCTTCTTCTCTCCCTCTCTCCCTCTCCCTCCCTTCCCCTCTCTCTCCCTTTTCGTCTCCCTCCCTCCTTCTCCCCCATCCTCTCCCCCTCCCTCTCTTCCCCTCTTCCTTTTTCTCTCTCCTTCTTCCCTCCTCTTTCTCCCCCTCCCCGCTCTTCCTCTCTCTCCCTCTCTCTCCCTTCTCTTCTTCCCTCCCTCTTCCTCTCTCCCTCCCTCCTTCCCCCCCTCCCTCCCCTCTCCCCTCTCCCTCCCTTCCTCTCCACTCTTCCTCTTTCTCCCTCCCTCCCTCCCTCTCTTTCTCTACAGCATCTGCGAGGTGAACTCGGAGATTTTTTTCGTGGGCTGCATCTTCACTGCTGAGCTCAGCACCCCATTTGTATCCCTGGGGAAGATCCTGATGCAGGTGAGCATGTCAGACCTGAGACCTCCCTATATTATTATTATTATTATTATTATTATTATTATTATTATTATTATTATTTCTCACTCTCCCCTATTCTTCCTTTCTCCCTCCCCCATTCTTCCTCCCTCCCTCTCCCCCCTCTCCCATCTCTTCATCTTTCTCTCTCTTTCCCTCTGTCCCTCTCTTCCTCTCTCTTTCCCTCCTTCCCCTCTTCCTCTTTCTGTCTCCACCTCATCCTCTCCCACTCCCTCTCTTCCCCTCTTCCTTTTTCTCTCTCCTTCTTCCCTTCTCTTTCTCACTCTCCCCGTTCTTCCTCTCTCTCCCTCTCTCTCCCTTCTCTTCTTCCCTCCCTCTTCCTCTCTCCCTCCCTCCTTCCCCCCTCCCTCCCCTCTCCCCTCTCCCTCCCTTCCTCTCCACTCTTCCTCTTTCTCCCTCCCTCCCTCCCTCTCTTTCTCTACAGCATCTGCGAGGTGAACTCGGAGATTTTTTCGTGGGCTGCATCTTCACTGCTGAGCTCAGCACCCCATTTGTATCCCTGGGGAAGATCCTGATGCAGGTGAGCATGTCAGACCTGAGACCTCCCTATATTTTATTATTATTATTATTATTATTATTATTATTATTATTATTATTATTATTATTATTATTATTATTTAGCCTCGGTGGTGCAGCGGACTAAAGTGCTGTTAAGTGCTAGCACTTAGCTGCCAGCTGCCTGCAATTAGTGCAAGTTTGAATCTCACCAGGCTCAAGGTTGACTCAGCCTTCCATCCTTTCGATGTAGGTAAACTGAGGACCCAGATTGTGGGGGCAATAAGCCGACTTTGGGGGGGGCCGAAAGCCCTAATAAGCAGGTATATACAAAAAAGTATGCAGGCTACTGCTATAATGCATTGTAAGCTGCCCTGAGTCTACGGAGAAGGGCGGCCTATAAATTGGATAAATAAATAAATAAATAGATAAATAATGATGATGATGATGATGATGAACTTTAGATGCCGCCCATCTCACCTCGCAAAGCGACTCTGGGCGCCTTTCAGTTAGAATGCTAAATCCTGGTAGTCCTTGACTTTCGGCCCCAAATTTCCTTTCCTAAGCAAGGCAGCTGTTAAGTGAGCTTCGCCTCGTATTACGACCTTTTTTTCCCCCCCCCCCGTGGTTGTTAAGCGAATTGCTGCAGTTGTTAAGTGAATCATGCAATCATTTAGGGAAATCTGGCTTCCGCCGTTGCAGGGGTGTCAAACTCGATTTCATTGAGGGCCACATCAGGGTTTTGTTTGACCTCAGCACATTGTGTGGGCGTGGCCAGAGTGGGCATGGTCCCATTTCCCGCACGCAGCCCCCCCCCCTCCGAGCTCCATTTTTGCTGGCAGAGGGCTGCAGGAGGCTATCCTGGTTGAAAACAGAGCCTGGGAGGGTCACGTGTGACAGCCTAGCGGGCCATGACCAGGGGTGAAATGTTCCCGGTTCGGACCGGATCACCTGATCCGGTAGCGATGGTAGCGGGTGGTTCAGAGAACCGGTAGCAAAAATCCCTGCGCCTCCTCCCCATGCCCAGCTGAGCCGCACGATCATCAGAGGCTTTTTTTTTTTTACTTTTCAAAGCATTTTTTCTACAACCTCTTCCAATGAAAAAATGCTTTTAAAAGTAAAAAACAAAACAAAAAAAACCCAGCCTCTGATGATCGCGTGGCTCAGCTGGGATCATCAGAGGCTTTTCAAAGCATTTTTTTCTGCAACCTCTTGGCCGAAGAGGTGGTAAAAGAAATGCTTTGAAAAGTCTCTGACGAACCCAGCTGAGTTTCCTGATCGGCAGAGACGCATTTTTTAAAAACCCTCTCTGAGGATCCCAGCTGAGTTGCCTGATCGGCAGAGGCTTTTCAAAGCATTAGCAAAATGCTTTTAAAAGTTAAAAAAAAAAAAGCCTCTGATGATTGCACGGCTCAGCTGGGATCGTCAGAGGCTTTTCAAAGCATTTTTTTCTGCAACCTCTTGGCCGAAGAGTTGGTAAAAGAAATGCTTTGAAAAGTCTCTGACGAATCCCAGCTGAGTTGCCTGATCGGCAGAGGCTTTTCAAAGCATTAGAAAAAAATGCTTTGAAAAGTTTAAAAAAAAAAAAAAGTTGGCCACACCCACCCAGTCACATTACCCCCCCAACCAAGCCACGCCCACAGAACTGGTAGTAACAAATTTTACATTTCACCCCTGGCCACGAGCTCTGTTTTAGCTAGTAGATGCACCGCGGGCTAGTCCTTCGTTGATTCCAGGGTGGCCCCACGGCCCAGATCTAAGCACCCCGTGGGCCTTGAGTTTGACACCTCTGAGTCAGTGGTGAAATCCAAATTTTTTTACTACCGGTTCTGTGGGCGTGGCTTGGTGCGCGTGGTGTGGCTTGGTAGGCGTGGCAGGGGAAGGATACTGCAAAATCTCCAATCCCACACCACTCCAGGGGAAGGATATTGCAAAATCCCCATTCCCTCCCCACTCTGAGCCCAGCCAGAGGTGGTATTTGCCGGTTCTCCAAACTACTCAAAATTTCCGCTACCAGTTCTCCAGAACCTGTTGGATTTCACCCTTGCCCTGTCCTTGTCAGAAGCTGACAGGGAAACATTACAAACGGTGGTCACTTTACAACTTAGTAGTAAGTTTATTTATTAAATTTATTTATTATTTATTTATTAAATTTATATGCCGCCCCTCTCCGGAGACTCAGGGCGGCTCAAGTTGCCTAACTACTGTGGCAAAAACGGTCATAAAATGAGGTGCAATTCACTTAACAACTTCCTTGCTTAGCAGTGGAAATTTTGGGCTCGATTATGGTCATAAGTCGAGGACTACCTGTGGTAGAATTTTGGAAGCCCGCTACAGTAGTCCTTGACTTACAGCAGTTCATTTAGCGACCGTTCAAACTTACGACCCCACTAAAAAAGTGACTTACGACTGTTTTTCACACTTATGACTATTGCAGCATCCCTGTGGTTGGCTATACGATCAAAATTCAGACATAACTGACTCATATTTATGACGGTTGCAGTATCTTGGGGTCATGTGATTCCCCTTATGTGACCTTCTGACAAGCAAAGTCCACGGGGAAGCCGGATTCACTTAACAACCAGGTTACTAACTTAACAACTATAGTGATTCACTTAACAAGAAAGGTTGTAAAATGAGACAAAACTCACTTAACAACTTGTCGAGCGAAATGTTGGGCTCGATTGGGGTTGTAAGTCGAGGACTACCTGTACTAATTCTGAAAAGGAAGAAAGTCAGAACGCAAATCGTACAGAGATGCAGCAGGCCCCCTCCTGCCTGATGTGGGAATTAAAGGAGCAGCTGCTGGAATTTCTCCCAGCTTTGATCTTTTTAATCTGTGGGTCAGCACTTGCCTCTCCTTTAACCTTCTCAACGTTTTCTTCTTTTGGTGGTTGTTGACAGCTGAAAATGCAAGATTCCCTCCTGCATAAGATCAACGGGATTCTCATCCTGGTTACCTTCTTCCTTTGCCGGATCCTCCTCTTCCCATTCATGTACTGGGCCTACGGGCAACAGATGAACATACCTATCTATGAGGTGCCCTTTCGCATCCCTCTGCATTGCAACGTGGCCAACGCCTTCTTAATCGCGCCCCAGATCTACTGGTTTAGCCTCATCTGCCGCAAAGCAATGAGGCTCTACAGCAGTTCTCCAGCACCAGATCGAACGCGATAGCAAAAAACGGCTAAACATTCCCTTTGGAACCAACCTGCCTCACTTTAACAGATTGGGGGATTTGGGGGAGGCGCCATTTTGCAACTGGCTGCCGTTCTTCCCAGCCGAGATGGAGAATCGCGAATCACCTCCACGGAGGTGCCTTCGTGGTCGCCAAACAATCACGAGCCTGGAGGCTGTATGCTTTCCAAGCCTCCCCGTATCCGTGCCCAGTGACTGCAGCGGTGTTCCAGATGTGTTCCAGATGTTGAAAGTGGAAACTGAGACTTGTGGCTGGCCAGCCTTGGAGGCCGTGAAAATTCTACAAATCTCATCTTTTGCCCTGAGATTTTCAGTTGGCAGTTTAGGGCAATGAGGTCAAAGAACATCACACAGCTTGATCTACACGTCCTTCTTTGATTATCCCTCGTCGGAGTGTGTCCTGATCTTTTCATTTCCTCACCTTGAAAAATTGCCGGCCTTCTAAACCAAGGGTGTCAAACTGGTGGCCCACGGACCGGATACGTCACGCGCAGGCCACGCCCACCCCAGCTCTGTGAAGGGAAAAAAAATGTCGTGAAACATCATGTGATGGCAACATGACGCAGCGAGTTTGACGCCCATGTTCTAAACCTTCTTCCATATGCTCCCTGTTGGGCCAGTTTGCTGTTGGTGAAATATGGATAGCCTTATTTGGACGTCTTGATGGCCACCTTGATTTTACTGAAAGTGCCGAGGGATTGCTCCTGGAAAATTTTAGCATCCCTTTTGATTTTTGTTAAAAATATATCTCAACGTTCTTGTGCTTCTTCTTCGTATGGATAGCCATGCCCAGCAAAATAACGGAAGCTGGAGAGAATTGGGATCGCCCTTGTCCCAAATCGTGGAAAGATTCTCACTTCGAACAGACAATATTGTACAATGTTGTATTTTTTGCACATTCCAAGTTTCCTTTCAATGCACAAGATGGAAAACTTGGCCGACGTCAAGGTCATTTCGGAACAGGTGCCAACCTTTGAGGCGGATAACTGGATCGTGATTCAAGAAGATAAGGTTCAAGAAGAGAATTTTTGGTGCTCCGTGTGTGTGAGACGCACGTAAAAATCAATGAGGCTTCAACAATGGCGTTCCCACTGCCATCTTGATTTTTTTATGACTTTGCAGATATTCAACAGAGAAAGGAGGGAAAATTGAGAGAGTGAAGATGAATCAGAAGTTGCTGAGGATGGACCAAACCAGCTGTTCAGATTTGGAAGGATTCTCGTAAGATCTGACTTGGCTCCCAAACATGACAAACCCTCTGTGGTTAAATCAACTATTCCTTTATTAGGAGCGCCAGCAGCTCTGGCAAAAGGTTTCTCTCTCACAGCAGACTATCAATGGCTGACCGACAGAGAGATAAATACTTGTCTGCTACACCTATTCATCTCTGCCCCCTGCCTTTTATCCCCAGAGATAGGATGGGGCTTCGCTAGCAGCGGTGGGCTCTTCTGTCCCAAGGACCAGCCCATAGATTTCCACTGCTCTCCTCTCTTCTGCCTTCTGTGCATCCGCGCGTCAGGCACTGGACCCAGCTGTTCCTCCTCTTCCTCATCAGCCACCTGGGGGCTGTTGACTCTCCATCTGAGGGCTGATGGACAGTTCAGCCTGTCTTTCTCTCTCTGCCAGCTCCAATCCCTCTTTCCCCTCGGAGCTCTCAGGTTGCCTTGATGCTGACCCTGACTCCTCACCTGATTCGGCTGCTGGAGAGGCCGGTGGCCAACAGGCCACAACAGATTCTTTTTTGCCTTGTGGTTCTAACTCTGGTCCCCAGAAGTCTGTTGGATGAGCAAATCAGGATCACGCACGAGAGGCCAATTCACTGGTACCACAAACAGGCCAGATTTCTTATCGGTAGCCAAATTCAGTGAGGAGGTAGCTGCCAAATTCAGTGGCAGCTACCTCCTCAACTTGGCCTAAGCCAGGCCCAACAAGAAAAATCCATGGGAAAATAGAGTTTGTATAGAGTGAGATCTAGGACAACTTGTCCCAGCCTATTCGCCGCAGGACAGCAATTACACTAATAGCAAGGCAATGGTGGAACAGAATGATTAAAGCAAGGATGCTAAAGGAGGGACACAATGAAATAAGAACAAACAAATAGGAGCCTGGATAGCTCAACAGACAGAGCACTATAATTTAACACCAGCTGTCTGCAATTAAAGTAAGATCGAATCTCGCCAGGCTCAAGGTTGACTCAGCCTTCCATCCTTTCTAAGGTAGGTAAATTGAGGACCCAGTTTATGGGGGCAATAAGCTGACTTTGTATAAATATTCCAAAGTATGAAGGCTATTGCTTAACGCACTGTAAGCCGCCCTGAGTCTCCGGAGAAGGGCGGCATATAAATCAAATTAAAACAAAACCAAAAAAAAGAACGAGAACAATTTGAACAGTGTTGAAGAATCCGTGGCGTTGAGTTATCCTGTGTTGAATTGACCCAGGACGAGTTTTCTGGAAGCGAATTGGCTGTGGCAAGTTGTCCTGCAACAAGCTAGCTGTGGCGAATTGGCCACGAAAAGTTGGCCACAGTTGAGTTGTCCCATACTATATAGAGAGTCCTTATTTCCATTCAACTTTGGAAAGATACCGTGTTTCCCCCAAAATATGACCTACTCCGAAAGTAAGTCCTAGCTTGATTTTTTTTACATGTGCACCCAATATAAGCCCTAACCCCCCAAAATAAGCCCTAGTTAAGAGCCCACCCACACCAGGGTGGACAGTGTCATAAAAATATCCCAGTAAAAGAAACAGGAGACAGCAATGATAGTTTCCATATATTTCCATATGCATCTCAAAACCTCTATCCATCTGCTACTTTCCGTTCTCTATTTCTCTCGGTTTCATCCTTCTATGTCCAAATATATATTTTAAAACGACATACTTTGCAAAGTCACGTGTCGCAGCAACAGCTCAGTGGGATTACAAATAGCTCTGATACAGTTTGCAATCTTTCTATCTAAAACTTTGCTTCGTGTCGTTTTTTAGGGCCTGCTGCTATCCTTCTGAGAACTATGGACTCTGGTAGCCCAATAGGCTATTTGTCCCTTTTTCTCACAACAGGTGAAAATTAAACTTGGCTGGGGATGGTGGGGGTAGTGCTGCCCTACTACTTACCTTCGGATAGTTGCAGCTACCCTGTTTCCCCGAAAATAAGCTACCCAACCAGAAAATAAGCCCTAGCATGATTTTTCAGGATGCTCGTAATGTAAACCCTCTTGTTGTGACCCAGGCCGAAGTAGGTATTATCAAACGCAGTCAGCTCGAAAACAAACAGACTTTATTAGAACAGCTGAGAATTAACTCATTCTCAGCGTAGTCCAAACTAAATTAAAGCAAATTCTTCATAACACAAATTCTTCAGTCTAATCACCAACCTTGGTATAATTAGGCAACCTGCCAAAGGCTTTTCTCGGCAAAAGTTCAGGAGCAGAAGACGCCAACAAGAAATAAATGCAGCAAGACAAGAAACAAATCTATCAACGTTGTTTTCCGACAAAGAGCCAAGAGTCGTTGCCGGTCTTTTAAGCCTTATGGGGCCAATCATCTCCTGGCCTTACTCCTGAGTCGTCCTTTTTGCTTTAGCTGCTCCTGCCTTCTGGCAGCTCTTCTCATACGTGCACTAGGAACAGGCTCCTCCTGTTCCTCTGCCTCATTCCTGTCAGTCTTTGGAGGCTCTGGAGTCCACACATCACACCCCGATGGCCCTGGCTCCATCTCTGCCTCCGACGCAGAGCCCTCATCCGGGCCTTCCCCAGCCTCCAGGACTGGCCCATGTTTTTCCTCAGCCTCCTCACTGTCCGACTCCACTGCTCCGCAGGCTGCTGGCAGACCACAACACCTACCCCCAAAATAAGCCCCAGTTAAGCCCCAGTCAGTATTTTCCCCCCAAATAAGACCTAACCAGAAAATAAGCCCTAATGTGTCTTTTGGTGCAAAAATTAATATATGACCTGGTCTTATTTTCAGGGAAACGCAGTAGGCCTCGCACATCTCGGCCCATTTCCTTTGCTGCAGCCAGCAAGACTTTCCTGAAGGCCTCTGTAGCCGATAACAGAGCTCCGGATCAATTGTGGATGACATCCCCCCTGAAAATAAGACCTGGTGCCTTTTTTGGGTGGCAAAATAAATAAATAAATAAGACAGGGTCGTATTTTTGGGAAAACACGGTAGGGCACTGCTCCCTCAAGGTCGTGTTTCTGGGGCGGGGGAGAACAGAGAGAACTTTTCCAAACATTGGCGGTGGAAACAACAAATCGATAGGACTTGACGAGGAGGAGAAAGCTGAAACATTAGTCTGGATATTTGCTACTACCGATAGTCCTCGATTTAACAACACTTCGTTTAGTAACCGTTCAATGTTACAACGGCACTGAAAAAAAAGCGACATACAACCGTTTTTCACACTATTGCAGCATCCCGCGCGGTCACCCGATCAAAATTCAGACGCTTGGCCACTGACTCGTATTTATGACGGCCGCAGGGTCCCGTCCTCCCCTGCTTTTGCGAACGTCTGACCAGCAAAGTCGACGAGGAAGCCGGAATTCACTTAATGACTGTGTGATTAACTTAACAACTACAGCGATTCACCGAACAACCGTGGCAAGAAAGGTCATAAAACGGGGGAGGGGGGAACTCACTTAACGACAGTCTCGCTTAGCAGTGGGAATTTGGGGCTTCGTTGTGGTTATAAGACGAAGACTTAAACTGTATACAGTTCCATCTATGCGGCTGGAAATGTTTAAAATGGCCCTTTTTTGAGTCGGGGGGGATTTGAATATTTACGGTAGGGTTAGAATGGCCGTCTCGGGCCTAAAATGCTGTGTTTTGAGTCTGAAACGTTATCAGATTGGGAAAATTTTGCCCAAGAGTGTGTCTCCATGCTGGCTGGCTGGGGAATTCTGGGAGTTGAAGTCCACCCATCTTAAAATGGCTGAGATCGAGAAACGCTGTAGGCTAAAGAAAAAAACTTGTTAAAGTTTTGAAGATGAGATGTGGTGTACAAGTACAAGCTACAGGCACTCTCTCATCCTCACTCACTACCTTTCTCCTCTCCTTCCTCTCCCCTTCCTTCTTCCCTCCATCTCCTCCTCCCCTTTCTTCCCTTCTCTTCCTTCTCCTTTTTCCTGCTCCTTCCTTCCCTTCTCCCCTCCCTCCCTTCTCTCCTTCCCTCCATTGCTCTCTCCTTCCTCCTTCTCTTCCTTCCTTCCTCCCCTCCCCTTCTCTTCCTTCTCCTTTTTCCTTCTCTTTTTCCTCCCTCCCTCTCCTGCTCCTTCCTTCCCTTCTCCCCTCCCTCCCTCCCTTCTCTCCTTCCTTCCTCCTTACCTCCCTGTTGCTCTTTCCTTCCTCATTTCTCCTTCTCATCCATCCTTCCCCTCCCCCCTCTCCTTTATTCCGTCTTCTCCTTTCTCCCTTCTCCTCCCCTTCCTTCTCCTCCTTTTCCTTGTGTAGCAGTGGAAATGTTGGGTTTAATTGTGGTCATAAGTCAAGAACTCCTCTGCTGCCACCCCCCCACCGTCCTTTCTTCTCTTCCTTCTTCCTTCCCTTTCCTTCTCTCTTTCCTTCCTTCCTTCCTTCCTCCCTTCCTTTCCTTCTCTCCCTTCCCTTCTCTTTTCCTTTCGTTTCTTTCTCTTCCCTCCCTTCCCTTCTCCTTTCCTTTCCTTCTCTTCCCTTGCTTTCCCTCTTCCTTTCCTTTTCCTTTCCTTCCCTCTTCCTTTCCTTCCCTCTTTTCCTTTCCTTTCCTTCTCTCCCTTCCCTTTTCCTTTCCTTTCCTTCTCTTCCCTTGCCTTCCCTCTTCCTTTCCTTTCCTTTCCTTCCCTCTTTTCCTTTCCTTTCCTTCCCTCCCTTCCCTTCTCTTTTCCTTTCCTTTCCTTCTCTTCCCTTGCCTTCCCTCTTCCTTTCCTTTCCTTTCCTTCCTTCCCTCCCCTTTTCCTTTCCTTCCTTCCCTTCCCTCTTCCTTTCCTTTCCTTTCCTTTCCTCCCCTCCTTCTCTCCTCCTTTCCTTTCCTTCCCATTCCCTTTCTTTCTTTCCTTTCCTTCCCTCTTTTCCTTGCCTTCCCTTGCCTTCCCTCTTCCTTTCCTTTCCTCTCCTCCTCTCCCCTCCCCTCCCCTCCTCCTCTCCTTTCCTTTCCTTTCCTTCCCATTCCATTTCTTTCTTTTCCTTCCTTTCCCTTTCCTCTCTTTTATTTTTTCTTCTCCTCCTCCCTCCCTCCCCTCCTTCTCTTCCTGCCTTCTGCTCTGAAGACCATCTGCCGCGAGGCCTGTGGGCTTCCTTGGCCAGTTATTGGACAACAGGATAACAAACTGCTGGAGGAGACAGGCCAGGGATCTAATCCGACCAAGCGGGCACAACTTCTGTTGTTCTTAAAATTGCTGTTTTTGTGCTAACGCCCCCTGGCGAACGCTCCCGTGTCTGCCGTATTTATTTTTTCTCTTCCTGTGATAGGCATACAACCTTCTTGTTGTTGTTGTTGTTGAAAGCAAGCTCGACCTTCAATGGATCACAAAAGCCCCATTTAAGAGGGCTGTTTTAACGATTTTAAAATTGTGGGAACAATTTAAAGGGGGGGGGGAAGACTAAAAGGCAATAATTTAGAACAGTGATGGCTAACCTTTTTGCCATCGCGTGCCAGGAGTGGGAGGGGGGGCGGGGCAGGTTCACGCGTACGCATGCCCACACCCATAATTCTATGCGCCCCACCCTGCGCATGTGTGCGCAACCCTCCCTTCCCCCCACCCCGCTCCTGGCATGCGATGGCCTGGTAGGCCCGTTTTTCTTTCTCACCTGGCTCCAGTTCCTCTCTATGCATCTGGGGAGGGCGAAAACAGCCTTCCCCATCTCCTCGGAGGCCTGAAACGGCCCAATTCCCAACTCCTGGTTCAGGGATGGGTTCTAAATTTTTTTACTACCGGTTCTGTGGGCGTGGCTTATTTTGTGGGTGTGGTTTGGAGGTCATGTGACTAGGTGGGCGTGGCTGGCTGGTCAGAGTCATTTCTGGAAGGTCCTCGCACTTACGACCAGTCCTCGCACTTACGACCCGACTCATTTGTTTGCTTTTAACACTGATCAGCTGTAGGGCGGCCCTTTGAAGCCCCGCGGCAAGAGTTTAAACAGTTTTTTTTCCCTCTAGTCATCAGCTGGGACTCAGGAGGCAGCAATAGATTGGGGGTGGGACCAAATAAAAGGTAAGAATAACGTGGGGGGATGGGGCGGTGGGCGGGGGGGGGAGAACAGGTTCGGTGACGTCATATCTTCACCGCTACTGGCTCGGCCGAACCGGACCGAACCGGGAGGAACCCACCACTGTCCTGGTTGGACAGGAAGTGATGTTTTTTGCTGTCCCCAGCCTCCAGAGCCTCTTGATGGGGTGGGGAAGGCTGTTTTCACCCTCCCCAGATGCATAGAGAGGATCTGGAACCAGGTGAGAAAGAAAACTGGGCCTTACCCACCCCCCCGCAGGCCCTCCAGAGGCAGGAAACAGCCTGTTTCCCTACTTCTGGTGGGCCCAGAAGGCCCAAAAATCAGCTGCCCAGCACGCGCATGCGTGCCAGAGCTGAGCTGGCGTGCCCACTGATATGGCTACGCGTGCCGCCTGTGGCACGTGTGCCATAGATTCGCCAACACGGACTTAGAAGAACTAATTTCTAATGTCATTAACAGATCTTCACATTCCTGGAGAATATTCAGAAAAATTGAGGAAGGAAAAGAATGTGGGGTCCTTGGCGTTCTCTTGAGTTTGGTTGGTTTTCTTGCAGACGTTTCATTACCAAACTAGGTAACATCATCAGTGCTAGAAGGAAAGGAACGATGTATTTTTAACCCTTTCAAAAAATTAAAAAAAATGGGACCAATTGATTTTGAAAAACCATCGCTCGGGCTCATGTCTGAAACCATGAGAGTGACTTGCCAAGGAACGCAACCAGTTTGCATTTATATTATATTGGCCAGGGTGTCCAGTTGCACACAAAAATGTGACTTTTTTTATAAAAAAATTACGAAACAGCCCTGAAAAACAGATGAGTAATTAAGGCTAAGCAAGCTATAGAGCAAGAAATTGTGAGTTCAAATTCTGCCTTAGCTATGAAAGTTGGCTGGGTGATTTGGGAGGGGCAATCACCAGGAGACGGTGAGTTCCAGTCCTGTCTTAGGCATGAAAACCAGCTGAGAGACTTTAAACCACTTCTTCTCTCTCAGACCAACCTACCTCACAGGGTTGTTGTGGGGCAAAAAGGAGGAAGGAAATTATGTATGTTCACCATTTTGAATTCTGACTTAGCTATGAAAGCCAGCAAGGTGACTTTGGGCCAATCACCAGGAGACGGTGAGTTCTAGTCCTGCCTTAGGCATGAAAACTGGGTGACTGGGCCAATCACCAGGAGACGGTGAGTTCTAGTCCCGCCTTAGGCATGAAAACTGGGTAACTTTGGGCCAAACACCAGGAGACGGTGAGTTCTAGTCCTGGTTTAGGCATGAAAACTGGGTGATTTTGGGCCAAACACCAGGAGACGATGAGTTCTAGTCCCGGCTTAGGCATGAAAACTGGGTGACTGGGCCAATCACCAGGAGACAGTGAGTAGAAGTCCTGCCTTAGTCATGACTTTGGGCCAATCCCCAGGAGACAGTAAGTTCTAGTCCTGCCTTAGGCATGACTTTGGGCCAATCTCCAGGAGACAGTGAGTTCTAGTCCCGCCTTAGGCATGAAAAGCAGCTGGGTGACCACGAGCCGGTCCCTGTCTCAGCCCAGCCCACGTCACAGGGTGGTGGTTGTAGGGAAAACAGGAGGAACGTGTGTTAGATATGTTTACGCCTTGAGTTATTTGCAAAAATAATAAAGGCAGGATACAAATAAATAATAACATATGGATTGCCTGGGTTTCCAATTCCACTGGATTGCTTCAGCCCTGCACACAACTTGAGCCTTTGATTTTTGGCAACTAATAAAAAAAAACAATTTCAGTGAAGAAATGGTGTTTTTTATTTTTATTTTTATTTTTCAGTCTTGCTTCATACTTTGATTTTTCTGCTTCACCGATAGTTCTCTGAAAATCCAGAAACCTTAAGTAATGCAGACTTGGTGGCTAGTGGGTAACCTTTCGGAGTTGAAAAGGCATAATAGAAAGTTTTTGTTTTCAAAATATTTCAGGGGGAAATCTTTTCTAGAGTGTTTGAACTCTAGTTCCGGTGGCAGAAGACACATTTCTAGAAAGGCACAATTTCTGGAATGCTTATTCTGGAGGGGAAATGGAAGGAAGGGTTTCCAGATTTCAATCACAGTGTTCTTTTTTCAAACTTGGCAAATTTAATGTTTGTTTATGTTTATGTTTATGATATTTGTACACCGCCCTTCTCCCGAAGGACTCAGGGCGGTGAACAGCCAGCAGATAAAATACAAAAAAATACAAAATTTAAAACAATATTAAAATCCAATTAAATTAATTTGGCCCACAGTTAAAACACCCCTATATTAAAACCCATAATTTAATAATTTAAAATTAAAACAATTTTAAAAAGTTAGCTCAGGTCAGCCCGGCTTGATGAAACAGAAATGTCTTTAGGACACGGCAGAAAGTGCGTAGATCCGGGATCCGCCGTTTCTCCAGGGGCAACTCGTTCCAGAGGGTAGGTGCCCCCACAGAGAAGGCTCTCCCCCTGGGGGCCACCAGCCGGCATTGTTTGGCCGACGGCACCCTGAGGAGCCCCTCTCTCTGGGAGCGTACTAGTCGGTGGGAGGCTACCGGCGGCGGTAGCCTCCCACTGACTAGTACGCTCCCACAGAGAGGGGCTCCTCAGGGTGCTGTCAGGCAGTCTCGTAAATATCCGGGTCCTAAGCCATGGAGCGCTCTAAAGGTGGTAACCAATACCTTGAAGTGCACCCGGAAGACCACTGGGAGCCAGTGCAGCTCGCGTAGGAGAGGTGTTACATGGGAGCGCGGAGTCGCCCCCATAAGCACCCGCGCGGCTGCATTCTGGACCAGTTGGAGCCTCCGGGTGCTCCTCAAGGGGAGCCCCATATAGAGAGCATTACAGTAGTCCAAGCGGGCTACTTAAGATGGATTCACTTCCAACTCCCAGTATTCCCCTGCCAGCATCTGACCCATTTTTTTCCCCTTCTTAATCAAGAAATACAAATATTATACGCGAACCGAAATTGCTTCACTTTTGTGAACCTGGTGCCTTGTAATAAAATATATATATAACCCTCTGCTCTAGCAGGAAACCTTATACCAGTGATGGCTAACCTTTTTGCCATCGCGTGCCAAAAGCGTGGGGAGTATGGGGGGGGTTGCACCCACGCGGGCCCACACCCATAATTCAATGCCCCCCCCCACATCCCTGCGCATGCGACCTCCCCGTGCTACCCCGGCTTTTGGCAAGTGACAGCAAAAAGATTAACGGTGGGGCTGGTAGGCCCGTTTTTCGCCCTCCCCAGGCTCCAGAGGCTTTCTTGGCATCTGGGGAGGGTGAAAACAGCCTACCCCATCCTCCCAGAGGCCCTCCGGAGCCAGAAACGGCCCGTTTCCCGACTTCCGGTGGGCCCAGAAGGCCGAAAAATCAGCTGGCCGGCGCGCACATGCGCGCTGGAGCTGAGCTAGGGCAACGCTCACATGCCCACAGATATGGCTCCGCGTGCCACCTGTGGCACCCGTGCCATGGGTTCGCCATCAGGGTCCTATACCATTTCAGACAAATGGTTGTCCAATCTCTTCTTTAAAACCTCCAGTATTGGAGCACCCACAAATTCTGGAGGCAAGTAGTTCCACTGATTAATTGTTCTGTCAGGAAATTCCTCCTTAGTTCTAAGTTGCTTCTCTCCTTGATTAGTTTCCATCCGTTGCTTCTTCTCCTGCCTTCCGGTGCTTTGGAGAATAGCTTGACTCCCTCTTCTTTGGGGCAGCCCCTGAGATATCAGAACACTGCTATCATGTCTCCCCTAGTCCTTCTTTTCATTAAACTAGACCTACCCAGTTCCTGCAACCGTTCTTCATACGTTTTAACCTCCAGTCCCCTAATCATCTTTGTTGCTCTTCTCTGCACTCTTTCTAGGATTTCAACATCTATTTCAACTCCCAGAATTCTCTGCCCAGGGTTCTTTAAAGATCAGTGGACTCTTCAATGCTCAGCATTTTCCAGCCTGACTGCTTTAAGATGGGTGGATTTAATTGTAGGCTGGGGAATTTTGGAAGTCCAGCCATCTTAAAGCAGGCTGGCTGGGGAATTCTGGGAGTGGAAGTCCAGCGATCTTAAAGCAGGCTGGCTGGGGAATTCTGGGAGTGGAAGTCCAGCCATCTTAAAGCAGGCCGGCTGGGAATTCTGGGAGTGGAAGTCCAGCGATCTTAAAGCAGGCCGGCTGGGGAATTCTGGGAGTGGAAGTCCAGCGATCTTAAAGCATGCCGGCTGGGGAATTCTGGGAGTGGAAGTCCCTCCTCTTAAAGCATGCCGGCTGGGGAATTCTGGGAGTGGAAGTCCACCCATCTTAAAGCATGCCGGCTGGGGAATTCTGGGAGTTGAAGTCCACCCATCTTAAAGCATGCAGGCTGGGGAATTCTGGGAGTGGAAGTCCCTCCATCTTAAAGCATGCCGGCTGGGGAATTCTGGGAGTGGAAGTCCCTCCATCTTAAAGCATGCCGGCTGGGGAATTCTGGGAGATGAAGTCCACCCCTCTTAAAACATGCTGGCTGGGGAATTCTGGGAGTGGAAGTCCCTCCATCTTAAAGCATGCCGGCTGGGGAATTCTGGGAGATGAAGTCCACCCCTCTTAAAGCATGCTGGCTGGGGAATTCTGGGAGTGGAAGTCCCTCCATCTTAAAGCATGCCGGCTGGGGAATTCTGGGAGTTGAAGTCCACCCATCTTAAAGCATGCAGGCTGGGGAATTCTGGGAGTGGAAGTCCCTCCATCTTAAAGCATGCCGGCTGGGGAATTCTGGGAGTGGAAGTCCCTCCATCTTAAAGCATGCCGGCTGGGGAATTCTGGGAGATGAAGTCCACCCCTCTTAAAGCATGCTGGCTGGGGAATTCTGGGAGTGGAAGTCCCTCCATCTTAAAGCATGCTGGCTGGGGAATTCTGGGAGTGGAAGTCCCTCCATCTTAAAGCAGGCTGCCTGGGGAATTCTGGGAGTTGAAGTCCCTCCATCTTAAAGCAGGCTGGCTGGGGAATTCTGGGAGATGAAGTCCACCCCTCTTAAAGCATGCTGGCTGGGGAATTCTGGGAGTGGAAGTCCCTCCATCTTAAAGCATGCCGGCTGGGGAATTCTGGGAGTGGAAGTCCCTCCATCTTAAAGCATGCTGGCTGGGGAATTCTGGGAGTTGAAGTCCCTCCATCTTAAAGCAGGCTGGCTGGGGAATTCTGGGAGATGAAGTCCACCCCTCTTAAAGCATGCTGGCTGGGGAATTCTGGGAGTGGAAGTCCCTCCATCTTAAAGCAGGCTGGCTGGGGAATTCTGGGAGTGGAAGTCCACCCCTCTTAAAGCAGGCTGCCTGGGGAATTCTGGGAGTTGGAAGTCCCTCCATCTTAAAGCAGGCTGGCTGGGGAATTCTGGGAGATGAAGTCCACCCCTCTTAAAGCATGCCGGCTGGGGAATTCTGGAAGTCCCTCCATCTTAAAGCATGCCGGCTGGGGAATTCTGGGAGTGGAAGTCCACCCCTCTTAAAGCATTTAAGGGGTTCAATACCACCTGACCCTCTTCCCTTCTCCCCTCACTGGCAACTCACACCAGCCAGGACGGACAAAGATTCAGACCACCAATGGTGGACTTTGTCTCACCACAAAGCCCACAAACCTCTTCCAGCTCAGACCTCCGTGGGATTTAGGAATGTTTGGTCCAAGATGGTGTAGCATCTGACTCCGTCCCAATCAAAAGCAGGCAAGGATCACATGATTGGACAAATTAGATGGAGGCTTGATAGCCCATCTGTAGCCTAGGCCAGTGTTTTCTCAACCGTGGCAACTTGGAAGTTGCGTGGACTTCAACTCCCAGAATTCCCCAGCCAGCAAAGCCAAAGGTTATATAAATATGGTCTGGTTGCCGAGTGGCCAAAATTTGATCATGTGGCCTTGGGGAAGGGGGTGGCAGCTGGAATTTCAAGGTGAAGGCATGTGGACTTCAACTCCCAGAATCCCTCAGTCAACAAAGCAAAGAATTCTGGGAGTTGAAGTCTACACGCCTTCAAGTTGCCGACACCTGCCTAGACTATTTCCTGCATTTGTTCCTACAACATGAGGATGCCCAACGTTAGCATATACACCCAAAGTACAGAAAGTCCTTGACTTATGGCCATAACTAAGCTCTAAATGACGGTCAAGAGTCACACTGGGTGTGAAGCGGGTGGCCATATATCCACACCCAATTTTACAACTTTTTTTTTTTGCAGTGGTCATTAAATGAGCACCCCAGTCGTTAAGAGAATGCTGTGCATCGGAACGTAAGAGAGATAGCTTAGCGACCGGTTGTAATTCAAGGACTACCTGTGCACTGTTTAGGGTCTTCCAGTCATATGTTTTCTAATTCGGCCACGTGAAGATGTCTGGACTTCAGCTCCCAGAATCCCTCGGCCTTGTGATCTAAATCAGGGGTGTCAAACTCAATTTCATTGAGGGCCTTATCAGGGTTGTTTGACTTTGGGGGGGGGCGGGGGCTGCGGAGGTGTGGCTGGTGGCAGTGGTGGGAGGGAGAGGGAGGTGTGAGAGAGGGAGAGCGAGGGAGGGAAAGAGGGGGAAAGAGGCCATTTGGGGCCTAGTAGGCCTCCCTGCAGCCTCCTGGGGGCAAAAACAGGCCGCGGAGGGGGTGCACCGCACTCCCCCATGCCCCGTTTTGGGCCTAGTAGGCCTCCCTGCAGCCTCCAGGGAGCAAAAATGGGCTGCGGAGGGGCTGCATTGCACTCCCCCATGCCCCGTTTTGGGCCTAGTACACCTCCCTGCAGCCTCCTGGGAGCAAAAACGGGCTGCGGAGGAGGGGCACCACACACACACACCCCATACCCCATTTTGGGCCTAGTAGGCCTCCCTACACTTGGGGACTCCTGGAAGGGGCCGAGCCAACCAGAATTTAACTACTGGTTTGCCCGAATCGGCTGAATCCTACCACTGGCTGGTGGACATGGGCAGGGTGGGCCAGCTTGACGTCACTCGTTAAGGCTCCGTTTTGGCCGCGATGGCCTCCTGCAGGCCTCTGCCAACAAAAACGGAGCCTCGGGGAGGTTGTGTATGGCCCACCTGGGCTCCATTTTGGCTGGCAGAGGCACCGTGGGTCGGTTCTTCACTGTTTTCAGGGTGGGCCGAATCTTAAGCACTCTACGGGCCAGATGCGGCCCCCGGGCCTTGAATTTGACTTTGCCCATGAGTTACGGGCAGTCCTTGTCTTACAATTATTCATTTAGTGACCTTGCGAAGTTACAGCACTGAAAAAAGGGACTTATGTCTGGTTTTCACACTTAACGACCATTGTGGCATCCCCTGGTCACGTGATCAAAATTTGGGCAGCTGGCGACTGGCATGTACTTAGGACAATTGCACTGTCTTGAGATCATGTGATCTTCCCTTTTGTGATCTTCCCAGCCAGCTGCTGACAATGGGGAAATTGTCCAATTTGCTTAAGGATCACACGATTCACTGAACGACTGCAAGTGATTTGCTTAAGGATGGGGACAAAAAAAGGCTGTAATATGAGGCAAAACTCACTTCACAATGGTCTCGCTTAGCAATGGAAATGTTTGCAATCCATTGTGGTCGTACAGTGAGACTACCCGTCATCTCCTCAGCCCGCCCAACCCCAGGAAATAACCTTCTGGAGAAAGAGATAATAAAGGTTTATTAATAGATCTTGCAAATTTCCCGTTGAGATTTTCTCTCCTCTGCTGAACGCTGTTTTTTTTTTTGGCTTCTCTCGAACCCCAACCCAGGGCCCTGCCGTCCATGCGCCTCCTAAAATCCAAATTTGGATCCTCAGAGCTTATGGAGCTTATGGAGAAGCATGGTGCGCAGCTCCTTGTTGGTGACGTTCTCCACGATGGATTCCAGGAAGTGGATCTCGTTCGCCTTGCGCAGGGCGCTCCCCAATGATTCATCGAGGTCGTACAGCATCTCGTACTGTGACAGGACCTCCAAGGAGAGGAGCAGGAGAGGTTCCCCGGTCCCGTTGTTGGGTAACATGGCGGCTATGTGAAGCGTGTGGCAGAAGATCTGGATGTAAACAAAAGACAACTCCCGGATGACGTTCTTTTCTTCCGCCGAGTGCCACTGGCCACGGGCAATGGTCTTCACCGAGCCCAACAGATCGGATAAACTGAGGCAGTAGAGCCTTCCTATGTGTTTCCACGCCTCTGCTGGCATCCACGTCGTGCCGCTGGAACCACAGAGGAACTGGAAGGCCCGCAAGAGAAGCACGGACAACTGGAGATGATAGGCAAAAGGCCGGAAGTTCAACAACGGTAAATATTGGACGTACTCCAGCGAGTAAGGTACGTAGAGGATCTCTCGTTCCAAGAGACTTTTGATCACATGGACAAGTCTTCTCCACTCGCTTTGGCTACACCACGGAAAGACCTGGACCAGGGCCACCAAAAACCCTTTGCTGAAGAGGTTGACTTCTTCAGGGTTGTCCACGTTAATCACAAGGAGAACGAGCATCTGCTCCCGTAGGGCCGTTGAGACGCAACACGTCTCCAACCAGGCCAGCAACCCACTGCCTGGCCCATAATTTGGGAGTGGACGGGTTGTCCATTCCTCCTCTGGAAGCTTACAGACCTCGAAAAGAGTAGCTGGGACTTCGTTCTTGAAATGTTCTCCAAAGATGTTCTTCACACGGAGGCCGATGGTCCAGTCCAAGACGTTGATCTTCTTGTGCAACCAAGCTACCGATTGGGTCCACAGCTGTGGAGACAAGGAGTCCTTCTGGACCAGAAGGATATCACAAAGCTGTGCTAGGTTGGTGACCACCAAATCTTTGGTCTCCAGGGAACACCTCTCTTGGTCTTGTGGTTGGTGCCAATATTGGCAGAACCCATCCAGGAGTTTGCAGAGAGAAAAGACGAGTGGAAACGGGTGGCAGGTGTGAATCCAACTCTGCTCCAAGGGGACTTTCAAAGCCTTGTCCAGGATTTGCAAGCAGAGCTCAATTCGGGGAGAATCGGACTTTAGGAATGGGAAGATCAAGCTTTGGATGACCTCTGCAGGAGAGAGGAGGGGGCTTGTTCCACTCGGTTGCATGAGATGAACTAGGAACTCTAAAAATTGCTCTTTCTCCTTGGGAGAAGAGAGACGGTCCCAAACTGTCTCTTTCAAACACTCCAGGAGAAAGTTGACAGATACTTCCGGTGGATCCCGAGGTTCTTGGAAGTTCAGAGACGGGAACGAACAGAGGATCTCGGCCAAGAACTGATGGGTTCCCAAGTTGGCGATAGCTAAATTACTGATCTTCTTGATGGTACCTTCTGGGTTGAGGACCACCAGCCGGGAGACTGCAAGGATGGCTTTCTTAAAACTTTCCCCAGAGGTGCTCTTGATGATCTGGTTGAAGGCCACGTTGAGTTCCTCCTGAAACATTTTTGAGAACGCTACCATCAGCTTGGAAAGGCCTTGTCTGCCCCAAGTCGCCAAAACACCAGCAATGACTTGGTTCTTATCCGGCAAGGTAAGTTCGGTATAACACTCAAGGATGATCGTGACTATTTTGGTTTGTTCTTCTTGGTTTCTGGATGAATCCTCAGAGGATTCTAGAGATGCGACAGTCTCCAGCAACTTCAAGATCAGTTCTGGATCCTGGAACAGTTCTTTATTCTTAATGAGGCAAGCTGCCCAATCCTTACTCAAGGCCCAGCTTTTCTCCTTAGCAAATACAGAGCACACTTCTTTGTGTCGGTCCATTTTCTTGTCAATGATCATCATGGCTACTGAAGCCACCAGATCGCCACCGGTGTTCTTCCCCCAAGTCTCAGGGTTGACCTTCTTCAGGAGGTCTGTGATGACTTTGCCCAAATCCAACATCAGTCGGGCTTGGTCGAGGTCCTCTAGACCACAATCGCTCGACCTCTTCTGCAAAGATGCCAAGCAATCGAGGAGCCGGTAGCTTTCGTAGCAGACCTGCCGAGGGTCATTCAAGAAGACCTGGAGCTCTGAAGACCACTCCTTCAACAAGGAGAGGAGGAAGCTTAAGTTGAAGAGCACTGATTGCTTGGACAACTTTCCCATGTCCAGCAAACTCATGCTCCTCTCGGCTTCCTTCACCTTGACGTCCAAATCCTTCTTGCTGTATCGGTTTTCACCATCGCAGCTCCATAGAGTGACCACCGAGGAGATCTTTTCCAAGTAAGCCTGAGGAGACAATGCCTTCGCTTCGCGCTCGGTGGCCACCAAGGCAGACAAGACATCCACTAAGTTAGCAAGGGCGTAACACTTCATCCTGCTCGATCCGAGGTTATCTTTGATCATTTTGAGCCCTTCGGTCAAAATCGGGAGGGTGAGAGGGACGGCCGAGTTCTCCGGCGTGGACGAAGGGCCGCTCTTGAACCTCTTTGGCGGTTGGCCCAGTTCTTCGGACTCCAAAACGTGTTGGTGGGTCACGCTTTGGAAGAGCAGCACCAACCGGTCCTCCTCGCCTCCTTTGTGTTTCATAATCTCCCACCAAACGTCCAAGAAGAACGCCACGTCAGCCGGAGACGTATCCTTGGCAACATACTCTACGAACATCCGAAGCTCTCTTTGGCAAAGGGGATCCGGCAACGCCAGAAGCAGCTGGGCGAAAAGCCGGGGCGCGTTGATCGCCTTGAACAGCTCGAAAAGGACGGTACGGTTGATCTCGGGGATCGCGTTGCTGACAGAGAAGAAAGCATCGCTCTTCCACCTTTCGTCGGACGGGACGCTCGAGAGGATGATTTTGGACCAGAGGACAACGGCGGCCTTCCTCTTCCAGAGGTTGGGCTGGTGTGGATAAGAAGAATAGGAGGTGCAGATCTCCTGCAGAGCTTCCAGGATGGGTTTGCCCACCACCGACCAGTCGGATTTGGTCAGTTCGGATAACGGTTTAGGGTGGCACAGCCTGGACGCCAGCAGAAATCCTCCGTGCAAGATGGTCACTTCGCCGCAGATGGTGACGGGCCCTGTTGCAAAGAATGAACGATACGGTGAAGAGCAAGCAGGGTGAGCTCAAGGTTTTCTACAGGTAGTCCTCAACTTACGACCACAACGGTGCCCAAAATGTTACATCGCTAAGTGAGAAATGGGTTAAACAAGCTTGGCCTCGTTTTACGACTTTCCTCGCCAGATTTGTGAAGTGAATCGCTGCGGTTCTTAAACTCGTCACACGGTTGTTAAGTGAATCTGAATGTCTATAGAGATTCTCAGCCATCCAGGTTACGGTTGGCCCAAAGGTGTATTTTTCAAGAGGCAACTGGTTTTTCTTTGAAGACATTTTGCTTCTCATCCAAGAAGCTTCTTCAGCTCTGACTAGATGGATCCTTCCATTCCCCACCATCCAAGTCAGAGCTGAAGAAGCTTCTTGGATGAGAAGTGAAATGTCTTCAAAGAAAAACCAGAAAATCCAGTTGCCTCTTGAAAAAAAGCACCTTTGGGTTAAGTGAATTTGCTTGTCAGAAGGTCACAAAAGAGGATCACGTGACCCCGGCACACGGCAACCGTCATAAATGTGAGTCAATTGTCAAGCTTCTGAATGTAAATCACCTGACCATGAGGATGCAACGGTCAAGTGTGAAAAATGGTCATAAGTCACTTTTTTCGGTGCCGTTGTAACTTCAAACGGTCACTAAACAAACTGTTGTTAAGTCGAGGACTACCTGTATTCTAGTGGCCTGGAGAACTCAGGAACTGTAATGGTACAGGGAGTCCTCGACTTATGGCCAAAACTGGACCCCAAATTTCTCTTGCTAAGGGAGAAATTTGTCAAGTGAGTTTTACCCCATGTTGCAACCTTCCTTGCCACCGTTGTTAAGTGAATCACTAAGTGTTAAGGTAGACACACGGTCGGTACGTGAATCTGGCTTCCCCGTGGACTTTTGCTGCTCAGAAGTTCGCAAAAGGGGATCACGTGACCCACTCCCCCCCCCCCGGGATATGGCAACCGTCATGAATACGAGTCAGTTGCCAAGCCTCGGAATTTTGATTACGTGAACATGGAGATGCAACAATGGTCGTAAGTGTGAAAAACAGCCATAGGTCACTTTTTTTCAGCGCGGTCAGTGAACGGTCATTAAACAAACAGTTGTAAGTCGAGGACTACCTGCATTTGACACATCAGCCTAGAACAGTGATGGCTAACCTTTTTGCCATCGCGTGCCAAAACGTGGGGAGCATGGGGGGGGGTTGCATGCACACGTGCCCACACCCATGATTCAATACCCCCCCACACCCCGCACCCTCACACATGTGCACACGACCTCCCCGCGCTACCACCGCTTTTGGCACGTGACGGCAAAAAGATTACCACCGGTAGGCCCATTTTTCGCCCTCCTCAGGCCCCAGAGGCTTTATTGGCGTCTGGGGAGGGTGAAAACAGCCTTCCCCATCCCCTGAGAGGCCCTCTGGAGGCTGGAAACGGCCCATTTCTTGACTTCCGGTGGGCCTGGAAGGCCCAAAAATCAGCTGGCTGGTGCGCACTTGCGCACTGGAGCTGAGCTAGGGCAACGCTCAAATGCCCACAGATATGGCTCCGTGTGCCACAGGTGCCACAGGTTCACCATCACGGGCCTAGAAAGTGGGAGGCGGCGATTTCTACTCCCGCCATAGCCACACAAAAAAATGATTTAATCCTTGGTTGTTGGATAAGACACAAAGGCGATTTCGGTCTTAATGCACACCCTGCCGTCGGCAAGCCACAATAACTGGGTTTATTCCTCCATGCCCAGATGAACTCATCGGATGGCGGTTGAACATGCTGTGTGTGTAACACAATAGCTATGTTCGCACGACTCTACAGCAGTGGCCAAAATTGTGGAAACCTTTTGGGAAAAGTGTATTTTCTAAAACTAAGCTAATAACACCACCTTTTTTTGGGGAGTAGTACCATAAAATTATATATCAATGGAAAGATAATTTAATCCAGAATGTAATGCAATCACTTTTAGGAAGGATTTGCTATTAGAATAGACAGTTACAGTACATAGAAGAAAAGTGAAACACGTAGAAAAAAACGAGTGGCTTAAAATTTTTTAATTGGTTAATTTTATGGGTAAGGGGTTTTAAATTGGGGGAAGCCAATATAGATTTAATTATGTTTTAAAGTATTTTAATGTTTATATTGTATGTTTTTTAATCCTGGCTGTTCACCGCCCCGAGTCCTGCGGGAGAGGGGGGGGTATAAAAATTTAATAAATGAAATGAAAATGAAATGAAATGAGAGATACAGAAATGATCCCCAAGTCAGTTAATCCTTCGTTGGGTAACCTTCAGCATGAATGACGGCCTTACAAGGTCTTCCCCTGGAGTGAACCAAGTCTTTGAGTTCTGCAGCTGTTATCATGTGAAACCAAGATTGAATGATGGCTTCGATTAACTGGGTTTTATTGCTGGGTCGCTTCTGACTAACCAGTTTCTCCATAGATTTTCAATTGGGTTAAGAAGGTCTGGGCTATTCCCAGGCCGTTCCAGGAGTGGAATAGGATTATCTTGAAACTCAAAAAAAAAAAACTTCGTTGGTTATTAACCAACAAATCTCAAAAATACAACTTTTCCCAAAAGGTTTCCACAATTTTGGCCACGGCTGTATTTGAGACAAAGCTGGGTGGATCCCCACCCAAGTGATCGTGATCAGATGAACTCAGGAAAATAGGCTAAAAGGAACTGAGATCAAACATGTGCCGCTGTCCATTCAGTCCTTAAGTGAACCAAGCCCAGCCCCAAAATCAGGCAAGATGGCAGGAAGGAGGAAGAGGAAGTAGAGAAGGCTCTGTCCTCAACTCCGGCCCTGTCCTACCTTGCAGGGTTGTTGGGAGGAGGAACATGGAGGACAGCGCCATGTGTTGCTGAGAAGGGGAGGGAAAGAGGGGGGGAAGGAAGGAAGGAGAAATGAGAGGCAGAGGGAAAGAGAGGTAAAGAGGGAGGGAGGAGAAATGGGGAGTTGGACGGTGGGGTGAGGAATGATAGAAAGGGTATGGAGGAAAGGAAGGAAGCAAGCATGGGGGGGAAAGAGGGAAGGAGAAAGAAAGAGGGAGGGAGAAAGGAATGATGGATAGAAAGGGAGAGGGAGAGAGGGAGATAGAGGAAGGAAGGAAAGAAGGGAGGGAGGGAGAAAGGAAGGAGGGATAGAAAAGGGAAGGGAGAGGGGGAAGATAAAGAGGGAAGAAGGGAGGAAAGGTGGATTAGGGGGATGGAGAAAAGAGAAAGGAAGGAAGGTTAGCAGAATGAAGAGGAAGAGAGGGAGGGAAGAAAGAAAGGAAAGTGGGGAAGAAGGAAGGGAGCAAGGGGGGGAGGAGGGAGAAAGCAATGGTGGCTACAAAGGGAAGGGAGAGGGAGGAAGGGAGGAAAGGAGGGAGGAAGGAAGAAAGGAGAAATCAGACAAAGGAGGGATAAAGGGAAGGGAGGGAGGGAGGAAAAGGGAGGAAATAAGAAAGGACAGAAAAGAGGGAGGAAGGATGGCTAGAGAAGGGAAGGAAGGAATGGAGGGAAGGAGGGAAAGGAAGGAAGGAGAGATCAGATGAATGATGAAGAGAGGAAGGAAGGAAGAAAAAAGACTGGAAGGAAAGAAAGGAAAGGGAAAATATGGGAAGGAAGGAAGGAAGGAAGGGGAAGAAGAATTAAGGAGAAAAGGGAGAGAGAGAAATAACAAAAGTAAAAGGAAGGAAGAAAAAGAAAGAAAAAGGAAGGAAGAAAGAAAGAAAAAGAAAAAGAAAGAAAAAGAAAGGAAGGAAGGAAGGAAGAAGTATTAAGGAGAAAAGGGAGGGAGAGAAATAACAAAAGTAAAAGGAAGGAAGGAAGGAAGAAAGAGAAAGAAGGAAGAAAGAAAGAAAGGGAGGGAGGGAGGAAGGAAGGAAGAAAAGAAGAAAAGAAGGAAGGAAGAAGTATTAAGGAGAAAAGGGAGGGAAGGAAATAACAAAAGTAAAAGGAAGGAAGGAAGGAAGAGAAAGAAAGAAACAAAGAAAGAGAGGGAGGGAGGAAGGAAGGAAAGAAGGAAGGAAGGGAGTATTCAGGAGAAAAGGGAGAGAAATAACAAAAGTAAAAGGAAGGAAGGAAGGAAGGAAGAAAAAAAAGAAAAAGGAAGGAAGGAAGAAAGGAAGGAAGAAGTATTCAGGAGAAAAGGGAGGGAGAGAAAAAACAAAAGGAAAAGGAAGGAAGGAAGGAAGAGAGAGAAAGAAACAAAGAGAGGAAGAAAGAAAGGAAGGAAGGAAGGAGTATTAAGGAGAAAAGGGAGGGAGAGAAATAACAAAAGTAAAAGGAAGGAAGGAAGAGAAAGAAAGAAAGAAAGAAAGGGAGGGAGGGAGGAAGGAAGGAAGGAAGGAGTATGAAGGAGAAAAGGGAGGGAAGGAAATAACAAAAGTAAAAGGAAGGAAGGAAGGAAGAAAAAGGAAGAAAGAGAGGGAGGGAGGGAGGAAGAAAGGAAGGAAGGAAGGGAGTATTCAAGAGAAAAGGGAGGGAGAGAAATAACAAAAGGAAAAAGAAGGGAAGGCTCTCCTTCCTCGGCCGACCCACCTACGTCCATGGCTGCCGCCGGGTCCCCTCCCCACGCGGCTCCTGCCTGCCGAGCCGAGGCGCAGGCATGGTCGAGATCCGGGCTGCGCGGCCGCCTCTTGCCGCCCGCGGGCTCCGCCAAGCCAGCCGAGCCGAGCGCCTGGGCATCGCCGGCCCCGCACACGAGCCGAGCCATTGTGCGCTCAGGGCGCAGCGGCCACGGCACAAGGCGCGCCTGCCCAGCACCAGCCGCTTCCCCGGCCTCCCTCCCCGGCTCCGCCCGCCTCGTCCTCCTCCTCCTCCGGCCCCGGCTCAGCCAGCGAGACGGGGCAGCTCAAAGCCAAGCACCGTCGGAAGAGCTACCTCTGCCGGCTCCTGCGCAACACCGCACGCCGCGCCCGAGCCGGCTCGCTCCCCGCCTACACCTGCTGGTAACTGCGCCCCCGCGCCAGCCTCGGCCTAGGATCGCGCTGCGCGGCTCGGCCTAGGATCGCGTTGCGCGCGGGGGGGGTTGGTTCCCCTGCCCTTCCTTCCCCCCCCCCGGACCAAGGGACAGGGCGGGGAGCTCGGCATCCCACTCCCCACCCCGCGCGCGCGCTGACTTTTACGCACGGTTTCTGGGAGGTTTGTCCTTTGGAGACGCTTTCCCCGAATCGGAATAGAGCTGGCCCCGGAAGGGAGCTTGGAGGTCGTCTAGTCCAGCCTCCTGCTCAAGCAGGAGCCCATAGAGTTCTTGGCCATTTCAATCAATCAATCAATCAATCAATCAATCAATCAATCAGAGCAGGGAAGGGAGGACTCCTAGTCCAGCCACCCTACACCATTTTAATCAATCAATCACTCAGAATAGAGCTGGAAGGGAGCTTGGAGGTCGTCTAGTCCAGCCTCCTACTCAAGCAGGAGGCTACAGAGTCCTTGACCATTTCAATCAATCAATCAATCAATCAATCAGAGCTGGGAAGGGAGGGCTCCTAGTCCAGCCACCCTACACCATTTGAATCAATCAATCAATCAATCAATCAATCAATCAATCACTGCTCAAGAGCTGGAAGGGAACTTGGAGGTCTTCTGGTCCAGCAGGTGACCCTAGAATCCTTGACCATTTCAATCAATCAATCAATCAATCAATCACTCAATCAATCAGAGCTGGGAAGGGAGGGCTCCTAATCCATCCACTTTACACCATTTGAATCAATCAATCAATCAATCAATCACTCAGAATAGAGCTGGGAAGGGAGCTTGGAGGTCTAGTCCAGCCTCCTGCTCAAGCAGGAATCCATAGAGTTCTTGGCCATTTCAATCAATCAATCAATCAATCAGAGCTGGGGAGGGAGGACTCCTAATCCAGCCACCTTACACCATTTGAATCAATCAATCAATCAATCAATCACTCAGAATAGAGCTGGGAAGGGAGCTTGGAGGTCTTCAGCCTCCTGCTCAAGCAGGAATCCATAGAGTTCTTGCCCATTTCAATTAATCAATCAATCAATCAATCAGAGCTGGGAAGGGAGGGCTCCTAATCCAGCCACTTTACACCATTTTAATCAATCAATCAATCAATCAATCAATCAGAGCTGGGAAGGGAGGGCTCCTAATCCAGCCACTTTACACCATTTTAATCAATCAATCAATCAATCAATCAATCAGAGCTGGGAAGGGAGGACTCCTAATCCAGCCACTTTACACCATTTTAATCAATCAATCAATCAATCAATCAATCAATCAATCAGAGCTGGGAAGGGAGGGCTCCTAATCCAGCCACTTTACACCATTTGAATCAATCAATCAATCAATCAATCAATCAATCAATCAGAGCTGGGAAGGGAGGACTCCTAATCCAGCCACTTTACACCATTTGAATCAATCACTCAGAATAGAGCTGGGAAGGGAGCTTGGAGGTCATCTAGTCCAGCTCCCTGCTGAAGCAGGAGACCCTAGACCAGGGGTATCAAACCCGTGTTGTCACATCGTCGTCACGTGACGTATCACAACTCCTCCCCCCTTTCACTAAACCAGAAAGAGAAAGAGGAAAATTGTGGTCTCCGAGTCTCGTGGGGTTTTCTCGTAGACATTTCATGACCCAACTAGATAACGTCATCAGTGCTAGAAGGGAGTGAGGTTTGTAGAGCGAAGGAGGAGGAGGAGAAAGGGAGGAGGAGGAGGAAGAGGAAAAAAAGAGCAGCAGGAAGACTGTGATTGCGAGTCCTTGGTGCTCTCTGAGCTTGTAGACATTTCATGACCCAACTAGGCAATATCATCAGTGCTAGAAGGGAGTGAGGTGTGTGGAGTGAAGAAGAAGGGGAGGAGGGCCCGCTAACTGGGGTGAACTCTGTGGTCCTCTTTCAAGCTAACCCAACCCACACAATGAGAGAGGGGGGGATGGGGGAGGGAGGGAGGACGGGGAGGAGGAGAAAGGAAGGGAGAGAAAGCAAGAGAAGGAAGGAAGGAAGAGAGAGGGAGGAAATGAAGGAAGGAAGGGAGAAAAAAGAAAGGAAGGAAGGCAAGGGAGGGAGGGAGGGGGGGAGAGAGAGAAAGAAAGAGAAGAAAGAAAGTAAGAGAGGGAGGGAGGAAGGGAAGGAAGGAAGGGAGGGGGAGGGAGGGAAGGAAGGAAGGGAGAGAAAGAGAGAAGAAAGAAAGAGGGAGGGAGGGAAGGAAGGGAGAGAAAGCAAGAGAAGGAAGGAAGGAAGAGGGAGGGAGGGAGGGAAGGAAGGAAGGGAGAAAAAGGAAGAAAGGAAGGAAGAGTGAGGGAGGGAGGGAAGGAAGGGAGAGAAAGAAAGAGAAGAAAGAAGGGAGGGAGGGAGGGAAGGAAGGGAGAGAAAGAAAGAAAGAAGAAAGGAAGAAAAGAGGAAAAGGAGGAGGAGGACGACTGTGGGGTCCTTGATGCTCTCTGAGCTTGGCTGTTTTCTCGTAGACATTTCGCGACCCAACTAGGTAACATCATCCATGCTAGAAGGGAGTGGGGTTTGTGGAGAGGAGGAGGAGGAGGAGGCGACAGCGGCAAGATCAAACTATTTCTGAAATCTCGCCAGAAAAACAGCAGGGACTGAAGACTTATCCAGGCAGTTGCCAGGATTCGCAACAGACTCAAAAACGGAGAAATAAAAAGCATACAGCATCAATTTCAAAGTCTTCGGTCGCCTCTGATACGTCTCCTTTTTCTCTCCCTTAAAGGGACAGCACTTATAAATCGGACACTCGCTTGATCAGCCGCCGGTCGCTCTGCACCGGCCAGAAGGAAGGGGCGCTCATGACCGCCTGCCATCGTTTGAATTTGAAGAAACCTCTGCAGTGGTCCAACAAGTAAGGGCAGCCTCCTCTGGCTGGGGGGGAGGAAAAAAAAATCTGTTTTTTTGCCTTTAAAATCGGTGACCGCTGGCGGCTGGGGATTAGCCGTTTCTGGGGAGAATGGCCTGGCCGGAGGAATGGAAACCTGGAGGATGTCTAAGCAAGGAACCTTGGAGAACCATCTTGGCAGGAAAGGAGAAGCAGGAATGATGGAGAAAAAGCCCCAAACTCTGGCAGGAGGCATCTAAACGCTTAACCCCGGTGCAAGTCGCTTCCCTTCCTTGTATCTTGTCTTCCCTTCCCTGCCGTGGGAACGTTAATAAAACGGTAGATTAAGTTAGCTAAGCAGCCTCTTTTTGTGCAGGGGTGAAATCTAAAATTTGTTACTACCGGTTCTGTGGGTGTGGCTTGGTGTGGGGGGGTGGGGTAATGTGACTGGGTGTGCATGGCCAATTTTTTTTTTAACTTTTAAAACCATTTTTTCTACAACGTCTTCGGCGAAGAGGTTGTAAAAAAATGCTTTCAAAAGGCTCTGACGATCCCAGCTGAGTTGCCTGATCGTCAGAGGCTTTTTTTTCTTTTAAATGCCTCTGACGATCCCAGCTGAGTTGCCTGATCTTCAGAGGCTTTTTTCTTTTAAATGCCTCTGACGATCCCAGCTGAGTTGCCTGATCGGCAGAGGCTTTTTTTCTTTTAAATGCCTCTGACGATCCCAGCTGAGTTGCCTGATCGGCAGAGGCTTTTTTTCTTTTAAATGCCTCTGACGATCCAAGCTGAGTTGCCTGATCTTCAGAGCCTTTTTTTCTTTTAAATGCCTCTGAGGATCCCAGCTGAGTTGCCTGATCTTCAGAGGCTTTTTTTTCTTTTAAATGCCTCTGAGGATCCCAGCTGAGTTGCCTGATCGTCAGAGGCTTTTTTTTCTTTTAAAAGCCTCTGACGATCCCAGCTGAGTTGCCTGATCTTCAGAGGCTTTTTTTTCTTTTAAATGCCTCTGACGATCCCAGCTGAGTTGCCTGATCGTCAGAGGCTTTTTTTTCTTTTAAAAGCCTCTGACGATCGCAGCTGAGTTGCCTGATCTTCAGAGGCTTTTTTTCTTTTAAATGCCTCTGACGATCCAAGCTGAGTTGCCTTGATCGTCAAAGGGTTTTTTTCTTTTAAATGCCTTTGACGGTCAGGCAACTCAGCTTGGATCTTCAGAGGCTTTTAAAAGGTGCCTGGATAGCTCAGCAGACTAATGCATTGTAATTTAACTCCAGCTGTCTGCAATTAGTAAGTTCGAATCTCTCCAAGGCTCAAGGTTGACTCAGCCTTCCATCCTTTCTAAGGTAGGTAAATTGAGGACCCAGTTTGTGGGGGCAATAAGATGACTTTGTAAAAATATACAAAAGTATGAAGGCTATTGCTTAACGCATTGTATGCTGCCCTGAGTCTCCGGAGAAGGGCGGCATATAAATCAAATTAATAAAAAAAAGAAAAAAGAAAAAAAGCCTCTGCTAATCAGGCAACTAAGCTGGGATCGTCAGAGGCTCTTAAAAGAAAAAAAAGCCTCTTCCTATCATGCAACTCAGCTGGGATCGTCAGAGGCATTTAAAAGAAAAAAAGCCTCTGCTGATCAGGCAACTCAGCTGGGATCCTCAGAGGCTTTTAAAGCATTTTTTTCTACAACCTCTGAAGAGGTTGTAGAAAAAATGCTTTTAAAAGCCTTTGAGGATCCCAGCTGAGCCGCGCGATCATCAGAGGCTTATGTTTTTTACTTTTAAAAACATTTTTTCGGCCAAAGAGGTTGTAGAAAAAATGTTTTTAAAAGTAAAAAAAAAAAGCCTCTGATGATTGTGCAGCTCAGCTGGGTATGGGGGTGGGGGGGGCAGGGATTTTTGCTACCGGTTCTCCAAACCACCCGCCTCCATCGCTACCGGATCGGGCGATCCAGTCCGAACCGGGAGCATTTCACCCCTGTCTTTGTGCCTCCAAATTCTTGGCTGAGTTGTTAAAGGCTTAGTTAGCTAGCATGTGCTAGGACCGGATGGTGCTACGTCAAGACTTATTCTGCAAAGCACCGGAGGCCGGGATGAGAAATACAGGCAGTCCTCGACATACGACCACAATGGAGCCCAACATTTCTGTTGCTAAGCAAGACGGTTGCAAAATAGGCTGACAGCGTAAGCCACTTAGCGAGGACTGTAAAGCACTATCTAAACGCTTTTGCCTTTGCTGTTCGAATGGTCACTAAATGAATGGTTGTAGGTCAAGGACTACTTGCACACATGAATCTAGTCAACTGTCAGCACCAAATTGGTGCTAGGTAAGAGTCAATTACCGAATTGAAGAGGGGTAGAAGTTAGACCATTTGTGGGAACGTAAGGACTCCAGGCTTATTCCTCTCTTGACTCCACCGTCCCAGATTCTACATGAAGTGATAGTTCCAGCATTATGGCTGTAGGACCCCTGGTGGTTAGAATGCAGTATTGCAGGGTAATTCTGCCCACTGCCAGCAGTTCGATCCTGACTCAGCTCAAGGTTGACTCAGCCTTCCGTCCTTCCGAGGTCGGTCAAATGAGGACCCAGATTGTTGGAGGGGCAAGAGGCCGACTCTGTAAACCGCTTAGAGAGTGCTGTAAAGCAGTATAAAGCAGTATATATAAGTTGTAAGTGCTGCATGGTGACACACTTCTGGTAATGCAATATTGCAAGCTAACTCTGCTCGCAGTCAGGAGTTCGATCCTGACCGGCTCAGTTTTGATTCAGCCTTCCGTCCTTCCGAGGTGGGTAAAATGAGGACCCAGATTGTTGTGGGGCAAGAGGCTGACTCTGTAAACCGCTTAGAGAGGGCTGCAAAGCACTATGAAGCAGTATATAAGTCTAAATGCTATTGCTAGGGAAGGGAAGGGAAGGGAAGGGGAAGGGGAAGGAAGGAAAGAAAGGAAAGAAGGAAGGAAGGAAGGCAGGTAGGCAGGCATGGTGGCACAGTTGTTATAAGGCAGTATTGCAAGCTAACTCTGCTCACAGTCAGGAGTTCGATCCTGACTGGCTCAAGTTTATAGGGCCTGGTGGCTCAGCAGACTGATAGCATTGTGATTAACACCAGCTGTCTGCAATTACTGTAAGTTCAAATCTCACCAGGCTCAAGGTTGACTCAGCCTTCCATCCTTTCTAAGGTAGGTAAATTGAGGACCCAGTTTGTGGGGGCAATAAGCTGACTTTGTGTAAATATAGAAAAGTATGAAGGCTATTGCTTAACGCATTGTAAGCCGCCCTGAGTCTCCGGAGAAGGGCGGCATATAAATCAAATTAAAAAAAAAAAAGTTTGACTCAGCCTTCCGTCCTTCCAAGGTCGGTAAAATGAGGACCCAGATTGTTGGGGGCAAAATGCTGACTCTATAAACTGTAAGGGCTGTAAAAGCACTATGAAGCAGTATATAAGTCTAAATCTATTGCTAGGAAAGGGAAGGGAAGGGAGGAAGGAAGGAAGGAAGGCATGGTGGCACAGTTGTTATAAGGCCGTATTGCAAGTTAACTCTGCTCACAGTCAGGAGTTCGATCCTGACCAGCTCAAATTTGACTCAGCCTTCCGTCCTTCCGAGGTCGGTAAAATGAAGACCCAGATTCTTGGGGGCAAGAGGCTGACTCTGTAAACCTCTTAGAGAAGGATGCAAAGCACTATGAAGTAGGTATATAAGTGTAAATGCTATTGCTATTGACAAGCAACTCTCTGCAAGAAAGAAACAGACATATACAAACACTTTTCATAAGTTGTCTTTTAAATTCCACAGATCTCACATTCGAGATTTTGCAGGCCGATGTTAATTCTCAACATCGGTTTTTTTTTCTCCGCAATTGGCCTGTAAACCAGGTTTGTGACTTCTTGGCGCTGCCTCTACGGTTCATAAATCTTGAGTCGGATGGAATATGCACTTAATGCTTGGGGCGGAAGGGAAGAGAAAAAAGCCAAAGGGGCAAGCAAATTTGGGTCAAAAAAAGTCTTAATGGCAGTTGCAATCAGTATCTTACCGGGCTGAAAGTACAGCACATGGAATCTCTGCGCCAAAATCTGGCACTGTCGATCTATCCACTCAAAATTCGTGCCACGTTAAACGGAGAGGAATGCCAATTTGCTAGAATTAAATTGAAGGTTTGGGAAAAAAACACATACACACACACACAAAAATCTCCATTTTAGCCAGCAGGCCTGGACAGCTCGAGATCTTCCTTGCAATCCCTTCCGAGTAATTTCCCAGCCATAGTTCAACGGATGCATTTTTCAGCGGAATGAGAAAAAGTAATTGTGCAAAACAACAAGACAACGCCCGTCACAACTGGGTCTGGCGGGAAGCTCTGGGTTGCATTGACTGGAACACACAATGACACAATGACCCTCACCGCGAAACCCTGCAAGGAACCGGAAGAGGCGGGGAAAAGAAACTTAAGAAAAAGGAAAAATATCTGGCAATACCGTAGAGGTGGAATTTAAGCTTCCGGTTTGCCAGGCTCAGAAGGGAATCGTAGGTGGGTTACGCCGAAGGCTTCGGACGGTTATGTTTGGCAAACCACTCGTGGCTCTTATCGGCCGCCATTGCCTGCAAGGAAGAAAAATTAAATAAATAGTGTTTCCGACTTACAATAATTCATATGGAATAAAATAGAGTAGAGTAGAGTAGAGTAGAGTAGAATAGAATAGAATTAGGAAAAAATAGAATAGAATAGAATAGAATAGAATAGAATAGAATAGAATAGAATAGAATAGAATAGAATAGAATAGAATAGAATAGAATTCTTTATTGGCCAAGTGTGATTGGACCCACAAGGACTTTGTCTTCGGTGCATAAGCTCACATTGCACATAAAAGCTATAAGTGATAAATCATGATCATAGTCGGTAGGATTCAACCAGTTCAGGCCGGTTCGGGCAAAACGGTAGCTAAATTGCTGGCTGGCTCCACCCTTCCACCCCACCTTCAGAGTGCTCCATGGCTTAGGACCTGGTTACCTACTGGACCGCCTGCTGCCACCAATAGCCTCCCACCGGCCAGTACGCTCTCATAGAGAGGGGCTCCTCCGGGTGCCGTCGGCCAAACAATGTCGACTGGCGGCCCCTAGGGGGAGAGCCTTCTCTGTGGGGGCACCTACTGTCTGGAATGAGCTCCCCCCGGAGATATGGAGGATCCCGGATCTGTGTACCTTCCGCCGCGCTCTTAAGACCTTTTTATTCCATCAGGCTGGCCTGGCCTAATCTTTTCGCTTTTTAAAATGTAAATTTTAACCTATTTTAAATTATTGGGGTGTTTTAAATCTGTCTTGGGCCAAAATTGTTTAATTCGGTTTTACTTTGCTTTAAAATTTTGTATTTATGTGTTTTATCTGTGGCTGTTCACCGCCCTGAGTCCTTCGGGAGTAGGGCGGTATATAAATCGAATAAAATCCAAAATCTAAAAATCTTCTTCCAGGAGTCCTCACGTGCCCCATTTTGCCTCCCTGGTAAGTGCATGGAGGTTAGGCCCAAAACGGGGCACGGAGAGGTGCCCCCCCCCCAGCAGCTTGTTCTTGCTCCCGGGGGGGATACAGGAGGCGGAGTGCTGCCTGTCACACCCCCTGGCCACGCCCCCCATGACCACGCCCCCCCCAGCCGGTCATTAGGGCAGATTAAATTATTTGAATCCCACCCGTGATCGCCGTCATCATCAAAATACTTTCATCATAAATCACAAGATACAACACTTAAGGATAGAGTCAGCATAAATCGTACCAGGGAACTAAATAAAAGAATATAAATCGTAAAGGTACAAGCATCAAAGTTATAGTCATAAGTAGAAAAGGAAATAGGTTTTTTTTTTTTTAGGAAAAAAAAATTAGTGACCAGAGTTATGAGGGCCCTGGGGAAAAAAAAAGAAACTTATCACCGTTTTCTCATACTTAAGACTTTGAAGCATTCAAAGTCACGTGGAATCAAAATGTTCAGGTCCCTTCTAGGAAGTTCAGAGTTTTAAGCTAAAGAGGAGTAGGACGAGAAAATCCTGATAATGTTACGTAGTCTGGTCACGAAACGTTCAGAAGCTGAATCGAAACAAGCTTGGAGAGCAAACCGTTGCTAAAATATAAAAGCCGAGCTATCACCGAGTATTTTCTATTGTTTCAAAGTTTTGACCATCCCTGGTTCTCTTGTGGAGATCTGAGCTTATCTGTCATGTCCCACCTTCGAAGCCTGAATCTGCAGCCGATGGAGATTGAGGGGGCGGCTTCGTTGGCTTCGGAGGAAGATGGGGAGGAGCAGGCCGAGTAACAGGCCAGGGCCTTTCAGGATTAGGACGGCTTGTAAGCAGGGAGGAACAGGGGCAGGATGTGGAAGAGGGAACATGAGACAGAGCTCAGGCGATGAGCAGGGACCACTCCCTCCCGATCCTCGAGCACGGAGAGCGGAGAGAAGGCGAGAACGGCGCAGACTTACCCGACTACTCGGGAGGAGAGCGCCGCGCCCCTCTTCACAAAACACACCTTGGGGACTGAGACTGTAGGGAGGAGCATTCGTCAGGAACAAATGCTGAATTCCTGGAGTGTTGAGTGCCGACCTTTGACCTTTCCTGGAGTCCTTCCTGATTTTGGGATTCTTGGCTTTCTGGACTCTTCGACTTGCCTGCTGGGTTTTCTTGCTTGCAGCCGTGGTGTTCACAGTATTGGGCTGGACTATTTGCAGCCAGAGGCTGCTTGAGGTGCGTATGTGTGCATATGTCATCACTTGGCTCTGGGACTGGCCAGAAACGTGGGAGCGTTTGGGGGGGAATTTGGAGCAATAAAGGGGCGGTTTGAACTGCCAGCTGCCTGTGTTGCCTCTGTGCCGTGCCCCCAGGTCATCACATTATCAGAGACCTGGAAGAGAAGATTACCCCCCCCCCAAAACTCACCTCGTCCAAGAGCTTCTCGCCGTTCGGGTCCACCTTGGAGAGCTCCCTGAAGGCCTCGTCCCCGACGAAGCAAATTTCGTGGCCATCCTACGAGAAATGGAAGAGGGAGACCCACAAAAACACAAGTGAGACAACATCATTGGGGGGGTTGCCCAACACGAAGTGGAGATGATGATCAGCACAAATGTATTTTTTGTCTTCGAGACTCTATAGGTCCGTGATGGCGAACCTATGGTGCGGGTGCCACAGGTGGCACACAGAGCCATCTGTGTGGGCATGGGAGTCGTCGCCCCTAGGTCAGCTCCACCGAGTATGCGCGCATGCCTCCCTCCCGCCGACCGACTGCTGGTCTGCAGAGACACGCGCGCATGTGCGAGGGGTACTGGGGGGGGTCGTGCACATATATGCAGGGAGTCGTGTGGGCGTGAACGCATGCACGGGGGGGAGGGGGACGCACTGTGCCCCCCATCCCCATTTTGGGCCTAGCAGGACTCCGTGAAGCCTCCTGGGACCAAAAATGGGCCGGGGACACACACGCATGTGTGGTGGGGGGGACCGCAGGAATGGGGTCACACACGCATGCATAGGGGGTGGGGAAACATGGGGCGCTTGCATGCATGCGCAGGGGGGCAGGGCACGCGGGAGGCATTGCATTATGGGTGTGGGCACGTGTGCGCGCACTGTCGCACACACATGTGCGCTTTCGGCACCTGAGGAAAAAAAAGGTTAGCCATCAATGATATAGGTAGTTCTCGGCTTGCAACTGATCACTTAAGGACCGGTTCCGATGTGTCTCCCTGGGATATGCAGGTAGTCCTTGTCTTACGACAACCGAGCCCTACATTTCTGCTGCTAAGTGAGACATTTGTGAGTTTTGCCGCATTGTACGACCAATCTTGCCATAGTTGTTAAGTGAATCACTCGTTGTAACTTCGAACGGTCACTCAATGAACTGTTGTTAAGCCGAAGACGTCATATCGTCACCGCTACCGGCTCGGCCGAACCGGGCCGAACCAGGAGGAACCCTCCACTGGACCGATTTTAAAATTCCATTTTAAAAATTCTGAATCTTGTAGACAGAGACATTTCTGGTTTTCCACTAGATTCCTGAATGTGCCAGCAAAATGGACAGTTGGTCGAATCAGGGACACACACACACACACACACACACACACACACAAAACTTCTCCTTGGTGGACTTCATAGCCACATAATACGTGACAGAACTTAAAATGTTTCATTAAGGAGGAAGCAAATCTGTGGAGAATACAATACAGGATAGTCCTCAGCTTACAACAGTTCATTTAGCGAGGGTTCCAAGTTACCCCATCTTCATTTAACGACCCCTTAATCCCTTCCGGGGTAGAGTCGTGGGCAACTGAATGGAGCTGAGCGTTTACTGGCCGGATGCCTTTCCTGTCGCCAGTGCGGAGTTCTATTCAGCAGATATATTCACATCGTGCCCAGAGAGAGAAATATCTGCCTCTACCTGGGATCGAACTCACAGCCTCTTGATCTCTAGGCCACTGCACCACTCAGTTCAAAGTTACTACGGCACTGAAAAAAGTGACTGACGACCGTTTTTCACCCTAACAACCTTTGCAGCATTCCCATGTTCACGTAAAATTCAGACGCTTGGCAAATAGAAAAGAGCCTTGATAGTGCAGTGGTCTAAGCACCCTGTTATTAACACAGCTGTCTGCAATTACTGTAAGTTCAAATCTCACCAGGCTCAAGGTTGGCTCAGCCTTCCATCCTTTCTAAGGTAGGTAAAATGAGGACCCAGTTTGTGGGGGCAATAAGCTGACTTTGTATAAATATACAAAAGTATGAAGGCTATTGCTTAACGCATTGTAAGCCGCCCTGAGTCTCCGGAGAAGGGCGGCATATAAATCAAATAAAAAAAATAAATTAAAAAAAATAGTTCATATTTATGATGGTTGCAATGTCCCGGGGGTCACATGATCACTTTTTGCGACCTTCTGACAAGCAAAGCCAATAGGGAATCCAGATTCACTTAACAATCATGTGACTCACTTAACAAATGAAACGACTCGCTTTAAATTTTAAATTTCTGGGATTTTAATTTGAGCCTAATCTATTTAATGATTTTAAATTTTAATCGTTGTTTTGTTTTGTGTTTTAAATAGGCTGTACACCGCCCTGAGTCCTTCGGGAGAAGGGCGGTATAGAAATAAAATTATTATTATAATTATTATTATAATTAATATATAATTATAATTATAATTATTATTATTATTATTATTATTATTATTATTATTATTATTATTAAAAAACTGTGGCCACAAAAGTCGTCAAAAGTAGCATCGCTCCCTTATAACAAATGTTTAGCAACATAAATTTTGGGCTCAGCTGTGGTCCTCACTCATGGACTATCTGTTATCACCAGCCACTCTGGGTCTTAGCCATATTCTTTTTTTTTCCGTGGAGCCTTCACGTTGAGGAGCAGTCTATCTCTGAAAGGCAGGGACTGGAAATAAACATAGCTCTGCTCACAATCACAATTTTTATCAGGTCCGCCTGATCCGCCAGTTGCGTCCCTTTCTGGATCGGGACTCGTTAAATACGGTCACTCATGCTCTCGTTACTTCCCGCTTGGACTACTGCAATGCTCTCTACATGGGGCTCCCCTTGAGGAGCACCCGGAGGCTCCAGCTGGTCCAGAATGCGGCCGCGCGGGTGGTTATGGGAGCGACATGGCGCTCCCATGTGACCCCCCTCCTGCGCGAGCTGCACTGGCTCCCGGTGGTCTTCTAGGTGCGCTTCAAGGTTTTGGTTACCACCTTTAGAGCGCTCCATGGCATCGGACCGGGGTATCTATGAGACCGCCTTCTGCTACCAATAGCCTCTCACCGACCAGTACGCTCCCATAGAGAGGGGCTCCTCAGGGTGCCGTCGGCCAAACAGTGTCGATTGGCGGCCCCCAGGGGGAGAGCCTTCTCTGTGGGGGCACCTACCATCTGGAACGAGCTCCCCCCAGAGATACGGAAGATCCCGGACCTGCGCACGTTTCGCCGTGCTCTCAAAACTTTTCTATTTCAGCAGGCTGGCCTGGCCTAACTCCCATCTTTTAAATTTTTTAAATTTTTAAATTTGTGATTTTATAAATTGGGTGTTTTAATCTGTGTTTCGGCCGAAATATTTAATAATTTTAAGGGATTTTTTAAATATTTGTATTATCTGTATTTTATCTTGGCTGTTCACCGCCCTGAGTCCTTCGGGAGTAGGGCGGTATAGAAATTTGATTAATAAATAAATAAATAAATAATAAATCCAGTCATATATTTATTTTAAGGGCACTTACAGGATCGGCCAAAATGACGACTTGCACCGTTGCTTTCCCCGGTGTGTCCAGGCTCACAAGAGGCGTCAAAATTTTCTGGTTCTCCTTTTTCATTAAGGCTTCAATAACCGGCAACTTGGCAAACAGGATGCAAGGAAGAAGACATTTGGGGAGCGGGGAAGAGAGGAGGCCAAATATAAAAGAGGCACAGTCAATTTGCTGCAAACAATAGCCCTCCCCTTCCAGAAAGTATTTTCAGAACATGAAAAGAAAGCATTTTCGAAACGTAAAAGGAATGTATTTTCATAACGTAAAAAGATTTTCAGAACATGAAAAGAAAAGCATTTTCAAACCGTAAAAAGGTATTTTGAAAATGTAAAAAGGTTTTCCGAAACGTAAAAAAGAGTTTTTAAAATGTAAAAAGATTTTCAAAACGTAGAATTTTCATAACATAAAGTGATTTTCAGAACATGAGAAGAAAGTGTTTTCAAAGCGTAAACAAAGTATTTTCAAAACATGAAAAAGTATTTTGAAAATCTAAAAAGGTTTTTCAAATCGTAAAAAGATTTTCCAAACGTAAAAAGAAAGTATTTTCATAACATAAAAAGATTTTCCAAAACATGAAAAGAAGGCACGTTCAAAGCGTAAACAAAGTATTTCCAAAATGTAAAAAGAATTCTGAAAATGTAAAAATGTTTTTCGAAACCTAGAGCTTTTTTAAAATGTAAAAAGATTTTCAAAACATCGAATTTTCAAAACAGAAAAACCTTTTCAAAACATAAAAATAAAATATTTTCAAAATGCAAAAAGAGCTTTTAAAACGTAAAAAGATTTTCAAAACATAAGAAAGAATTTTCATAACATAAAATGATTTTCAGAACATGAAAAGAAAGCATTTTCAAACCGTAAAAAAGTATTTTGAAAATGTAAAAAGGTTTATTGAAACATAAAAAGGGTTTCCAAATGTAAAAAGAAAGTATTTTCACAACATAAAATGATTTTCAGAACATGAAAAGAAAAACATGTTCAAAGCGTAAACAAAGTATTTTCGAAAGGTAAAAAGGAAGTATTTTGAAAATGTAAAAAGGGTTTTCCGAAATGTAAAAGTTTTTAAAACGTAAAAAGATTTTCAAAACGTAGAAAGAATTTTCATAACATAAAATGATTTTCAGAACAAGAAAGCGTTTTCAAAGCATAAACAAAGTATTTTCAAAACATAAAGTATTTTGAAAATCTAAAAAGGTTTTTCGAAACGTAAAAAGTGTTTTTAAAAAGTGTTTTAAAAGTGTTTTAACGTAAAAAGATTTTCCAAACGTAAAAAGAAAGTATTTTCATAACATAAAAAGATTTTCAAAACATGAAAAGAAAGCACGTTCAAAGCGTAAACAAAGTATTTCCAAAATGTAAAAAGAATTTTGAAAATGTAAAAATGTTTTTCAAAACCTAGAGTTTTTTTAAAACGTAAAAAGATTTTCAAAACATCTAATTTTCAAAACTGAAAAACCTTTTCAAAACATAAAAATAAAATATTTTCAAAATGCAAAAAGAATTTTGAAAATGTAAAAATGCTTTTTGAAACCTAGAGTTTTTTAAAACGTAAAAAGATTTTCAAAACGTAAAAAGAAAATATTTTCAAAACAATTTTTTTCCCTCAAACATAAAAAGAAATCGTTTTCGAAACATTGCTCAAAATCCTTCCTCACTCCTGACTTTGTACTATAAACAGCCAGATAAGTCTTTGACTTCCATCCATTGGTTTAGTGATTGTTCGAAGTTACAACGGGACCAAAAAAAATGACTTATGACCATTTTTCACACTTACAACGGCCCCTGTGGCCATGTGATCAAAATTGGAGGCGATTGGCAACTGGCATGTACTTATGACGGTTGCAGCACCCTGGGGTTATATGATCCGCATTTGTGACCTTCCTTGGCTCGTTCCAAGAAGCCAAGCCAATGGGGGAAACTGGATTCACTTAACGACTGCGTGATTCTTTTAACAACTGTGGCAAAAAAAAAGGTCACAAAAGCAGGACAAAGCTTACTTAGCAACTGGCTTGCTTAGCAATGGAAATACTTGGGGCTCAATTGTGGTCGTAAAATGAGGACCACTTGTAAAGGGCAAAATAAACCTTTGTGCCTGTCGCACCGCGATCTCACCTCTTCCTTCGGGCAAGAGAAAGCGATTCGTCCGAAGGCTGTGCCGTGATCCACATCCTGGCCGATGCTTTGCAGCTCGAGTTTACACTAGAATCAAAAAATAAATAAAAATTAGAACATTTGGGTTTACAAAAAAAAAAAACCCCACACAAAAAACTGACACTGGTCAGTTTTCACACAGCTACCAATCTGGTTTCAGGATGCAAAAACTTCTGAATTGTATATTGTGACGGACAGTTTTGTTGTAGTTTGTCTGTCTTGGGAGAGTGGTTTTCTACTTATTTTCTGCTTGAGTGTTTGTCTGGTATTAATCCCTGCTTATCTGGGTATAGATTGCTGGAGAGGACGGGTTCTGGTCTTTCTGTTTTCCTTCTTGGTTTTTCATTGTCTTTTTGGAATGGGGTGTAAATATGGTGTGATTTCTATTTATTTATTTATTTTATTTTATTTTATTTTATTTTATTTTATTTTATTATTTTATTTTATTCTATTTTATTTTATTCTATTTTATTTTATTATTTTATTATTTTATTTTATTATTATTTTATTTTATTTTATTTTATTTTATTTTATTTTATTTTATTTATTTTATTTTATTTTATTTTATTTTATTTTATTATTTTATTTTATTTTATTTTATTTTATTTTATTTTTTATTTTATTTATTTTATTTTATTTTATTTTATTTTATTTTATTTTATGTTTATACCGCCCTTCTCCTGAAGGACTCGGGGCGGTGAACAGTCAAAATAACACATATATAAAAATGTGAAATAGAAGCAATTTAAAATAATTAAGCCAATTCGGCTCATCAGTTAAGTTAAGATCTTCAGAATAAAATTTGGACAATTAGAAAAAATTATTGATGGTTGACCTGTCTGAACGCCAAGCTTTTAGGAATTGTCTACCGTTTTTGGATTTACGTTCGTCTAGGACAGCGATGGCTAACTTTTTCGGCACCGAGTGCCGAAACCGGAATGCACGTGCATGTGCGCCCGCCAGAGTGCCAGAAACCAAAAACGGCCAGGAAAACAGGCCAAAAAATGGCCCAAAACACAGCCTGAAAACAGCCCGGAAAACGACCTGTTTTTTGGCTGTTTTTGAGGCAGTTTTCCGGCGCTCCACTGCCACTGGAAAAGTTCCACCGGAAGTTGAGAAACAGGCCATTTCTCGCCTCCGGAGGGTGGAGAAGGCCATTTTCGCCCTCCCCAGACTCCTAGAAAGGCTCTGGAGGCTGGGGACAGCAAAAAAAAAAAAAAAAACGGTCCTTCCTCACCACCACCGTGAGGCCCTCGGAGGCAGGAAACAGCCCATTTCCCTACTTCTGGTAGGCCCAGAAGGCCCGAAAATCAGCTGGTGGCGCCGAAGCTGAGCTCACGTGCCCACCAATATGCTATGAGTGCCACCTGTGGCAAGCTTGCCATAAGTTTGCCATCACGGTCTTAAAGCATGCAGGCTGAGGAATGCTGGGAATTGAAGTCCAGACATCTTAAAACATGCAGGCTGAGGAATGCTGGGAATTGAAGTCCAGACATTTTAAACCATGCAGGCTAAGGAATGCTGGGAATTGAAGTCCAGACATCTTAAAGCATGCAGGCTGAGGAATGCTGGGAATTGAAGTCCAGACATCTTAAAACATGCAGGCTGAGGAATGCTGGGAATTGAAGTCCAGACATTTTAAACCACGCAGGCTGAGGAATGCTGGGAATTGAAGTCCAGACATCTTAAAGCATGCAGGCTGAGGAATGCTGGGAATTGAAGTCCAGATATCTTAAAGCACACAGGCTGAGGAATGCTGGGAATTGAAGTCCAGATATCTTAAAGCATGCAGGCTGAGGAATGCTGGGAATTGAAGTCCAGACATCTTAAAGCAGGCAGGCTGAGGAATGCTGGGAGCTGAAGTCCACCCACCTTCAAGTCTCTAAGGTGGAGAAACCCTACCCTAAGAACATCAACCTCACCTGATTATCGGCATAACCGAGCAAAACTTTCTTCTTGCCTTCGTCCTTCTCATACACTTTCATGCCCAGCAATTTGGACCAGTAGTCCACCGATTTCGACAGGTTGGATACAGCCAGGGTTACCTTCAACACCGGATCTGGAAGGTAACAACAACAACATAGATGGGCTCAAGTCTAGACTTTGTGGCAGGATAAGGTGAGCTGGGGGGCCACCTGGCCACTCAAAACATCTCGCCAGGGGTGGGTTCTAATTTTTTTTACTACTGGTTCTGTGGGTGTGGCTTATTTTGTGGGTGTGGCTTGGAGGTCATGTGACTAGGTGGGCGTGGCTAGCTGGTCAGAGTCATTTCTGGAAGGTCCTTGCACTTACGACCAGTCCTCGCACGTACGACCCGACTCATTTGTTTGCTTTTAACACTGATCAGCTGTAGGACGGCCCTTTGAAGCCTCGCGGCAAGAGTTTAAACAGTTTTTTTTCCCTCTAGTCATCAGCTGGGACTCAGGAGGCAGCAATAGATTGGGGGTGGGGCCAAATAAAAGGTAAAAATAACGTGGGGGGGTGGGAGGGCATGGGGGGGAGAGAACCGGTTTGGTGACGTCATCATCACTGCTACCGGCTCGGCCGAACCGGACCAAACCGGGAGGAACCCACCACTGCATCTCGCCCAGATTCACCCTGAGACATTCGGATCCTCGCATGGGTCAGCCAGAGGCCTTCACCACTAAATCCCAACCATCAGTGAGTCCCATGGTTTCCCAACCGCATCTGAAGGATATCTGAGTGCTTAGAATAGAATAGAGCTCGAAGGGACCTTGGACGTCTTCTCGTCTAACCCTCTGCTCAAGCAGGAGACGAACCTATGTGCACAGGTGCCACAGGTGGCATGCGTAGACATTTCAGTGGGCATGCGAGCTCAGCTCCGGCACACATGCATGTGCCAGCCAGCTGATTTTCTCTCTCACCAGCCTCCAGAGCCTTTCTAGGAGTCTGGGGAGGGTGAAAATGGCCTCCCCCTCTCCCCGAGGCCCTCCAGAGGCCAGAAACGGCCTGTTTGCCAACTTCCAGCGGGGAACTATAAGTATAAATATAATTTTATTTCTATACCGCCCTTCTCCCGAAGGACTCAGGGCGGTGTACAGCCTATTTAAAAACACAAGACAAACATCAATTAAAAATTTAAAATTATTAAATAAATTCGGCTCAATTTAAAACCCCAGAAATTTAAAATACCCCAATTTAAAATAATTATGTTGATAGCCCGGCCTGGCGGAAGGCTGTTTTCGCCCTCCCCAGGTTCCTAGAAAAGCTTGGAGCCTGGGGAGAGCAAAAAAACAGGCCTTCCGGTCCCACCGAAAGTTGGCAAACGGGCCGTTTCCAGCCTCCGGAGGGCCTTGGGGGTGGGGGGCAAAAGGCCGTTTTTGCCCTCCCCAGACTCCTAGAAATGCTCTGGAGCATGGGGAGAAAGAAAAACAGGCCCACTGGGCCATCACATGCCAGGAGCAGAGGGAGCGTGGGGTTGATCGTGCATGGGGACGGGGTGCATAGAATTATGGGTGTGGACACGCACGCGCATGACCCTCCCCCCCGGCTCCTGGCACGCAATGGCAAAAAGGTTAGCAATCACTGCCCTATACCATTTCAGACAAATGGTTGTCTAATCTCTTCTTAAAAACCTCCAGTGATGAAGTGCCCACGATTTCTAGTGGCAAGCTGTTCCAGTGGTTAAATGGTCCTCGCTGTTAGGAAGTTTCTCCTTCATTCCGGGTTGCTTCTCTCCTTCATTCTTCATTCTCTCCTTCATTCTTCTCCTTCATTCATCCTTAGTTTCCATCTGTTGTTTCTTGTCCTGCCTTCAGGAGCTTTGGAGAATAAATTGACCCCCTCCTCTTTTGGCAGCCCCTCAAATACTGGAATACTACTATCATGTCCCCCCAAGTCCTTCTTTTCTCTAGATTGGCCAAATATTGGCCATATTCTTCGTATGTTTTCGTCTCCAGGCCTTTAATCATCTTAGTTGCTCTTCTCTCCACTTTTTCTAAAGTCCCAACATCTTTTTTGTAACGTGAGGACCATAACTGGATGCCGTACGTGTATAGGTAGCCCTCAACTTATGTCCACAATTTGAGCCCAAATTTCTGTGGCTAAGTGAGACATTTCTGAGGTGAATTTTGCTCCATTTTACAACCTTTCTTGCCACCGTTGTTAAATGAATCACTGCAGTTAAGTTAGCAATACAGTTGTTAAGTGAATCTGGCTTCCCCGTTTACTTTGCTGCGGAGCTGGCAGCGGAGTCGGACAGTGAGGAGGCTGGGGAGGAACATGGGCCAGTCCTGGAGGCTGGGGAAGGCCCGGACGAGGGCTTTGCATCAGAGGCAGAGATGGGGCGAGGGCCATCTGGGAGCAATGCACGGACTCCGGAGCCTCCAGAGTCGGACAGCAGAGAGGCAGAGGAACAGGAGGAGCCTGTTCGTAGTGCGCGCATGCGGAGAGCTGCCAGAAAGCAAGAGCAGCAAAAAGCAAAAAGGACGACTCAGGAGTAAGGCCAGGAGATGATTGGCCCCTCCCATAAAAGAGCAGCAAACTCTTGGGCTCTTTGTAGGAAAGCAACGTTGCTACATTTGTTTCTTGTCTTGTTCCTGAACTTTGTGGGGCTTTGCCATGAAAAGCCTTTGGCAGGGTGCCAAAGAAGATAAAGGTTTGTGATAAGGCCGAAGGACTTTTTCTGAACGACTTGTTTTGGAATTAATTTGGACTAAGCTGAGAATGAACGTAATTCTCAGCTGTTCTAATAAAATATGTTCATTTAGGACTGATTGTGTCTGGCAATAACTACTTGGGTCTTGGTCGCAACACGTAAGTCATTTTTCAGTGACGTAATGGTCACTAAGTCAACTGTTGTAAGTCGAGGACTACCTGTATTCCTGGTGTGGTCTTAACTAACGATTTATAAAGAGGTGCTCTTCATTCATCATTCTTCAAAGCTCCTGAGGACGTTCTATCATCTTCCCCCGAATTTAGGCTTCAGATGTGCAAACAAAATGGCAGCAGCCTCATTATTCTGTTCTGCTCCTTACCTTCTTGGGCTCGTTCTTTGTCTTCCAGAAAGAACTTATATCCTCCTGGGGCTTCTGATTCATAAGTGCCTGCTGAGGCCTCTTTCAGCGGCCACTGCAATTTTCTGGCATTTTTCACAGCCTGGCTCGAGGTAACGGTCATCCCCTGTATAAGCACGAGAAAAAAAATAATTAAAAAAAGATGTGGGGACTCTAGAAAGAGTGCAGAGAAGAGAAACGAAGATGATTAGTGGACTGGAGGCTAAAACATATGAAGAACGGTTGCAGGAACTGATTACGTCGATTTTGATGAAAAGAAGGATTAGGGGAGGCATGATAGCAGTGTTCCAGTATCTCAGGGGCTGCCCCAAAGAAGAGGGAGTCAAACTATTCTCCAAAGCACCAGAAGGCAGGACAAGAAACAACGGGTGGAAACTAATCAAGGAAAGAAGCAACTTAGAATTAAGGAGAAATGTCCTAACAGTGAGGACAAGTAACCAGTGGAACTGCTTGCCACCAGAAGTTGTAAATGCTCCAACACTGGAGGCTTTTAAGAAGAAATTGGACAAACATAACTGCTAATTTATTGGCAAAACCATGATAAAGCATGGCCATGTGATTGTGGGACACTGCAAATGCCATAACTTTGTCTGAAATGGTATAAGGTTTATATTCTTCATTCCACTATTCTATTCTATTCTATTCTATTCTATTCTATTCTATTCTATTCTATTCTATTCTATTCTATTCTATTCTATTCTATTCTATTCTATTCTATTCTATTCTATTAATTCTATTCCATTCCGAGAAAATAACCTTAAAATGCTAAAAAAATGTTCACAGCACTTTGGAAGGAGGGGAAAAAAGTACGGAATATCTTCATCCAGATAGTCCTCATCTTATGACCACAAGGGACCCCCAAATTTCTTTCGTTAAGAAAGACCATTCTTGAGTTTTGCCCCAAAGTTTACTTTTCTTGCCACCGTTGTTAAGGGAAGCGCAGCAGTTGTTAAGTGAGTTACACGGTTGTTAAGTTAATCTGGCTTCCCCGTTGAATTTGCTCGTCAGGTTGTAAAAGGGGATCACGTGACACTGGGACACTGCGACGGTCGTAAATACGAGTCAGTTGCCAAGCGTCTGAATTTTGATCACGTGACTATGGGAATGCTGTAACGGTCGTAAGTGTGAAAAAAAGCTGTCATAAGTCACTTTTTTCAGTGCCGTCGTAATGTCGAACAGTCACTAAACAAACAGTTGTAAGTCGAGGACCATCTGTAATACCCTTCCTCCTTTTTATGCAAATTCCAGATTATATAACGATCGACAAAGCCATATTGGGAATGACGCTTACCAGGAAATCATTGCCAAGGTGGTAATTCCCAACACCGTAGTTGTAAGTTAGCTCTGCGACGAAGTGGCCGTCCTCCGGTCCGTAGCCCACCATAGTTTTACTCCATTTGCCATCATAGGGACTAGAAACATATCCAGTTTAAGTTGTTTACAGGAACAGCATCACAAGTAAAACATCTTATGCTTCCCTCAGAACACCCTTGAGTTTACAAGTAGGCCTCGCCTTATGACCACAGATGGAACAAGAATTTCCACTGATAAACGAGGCAGTTGTTAAACGAGGCGTGCCCAATTTTACGACCATTTTTTTTTTGGCCACGGTTGTTAAGCAAGTCCCTTCAGCTGATTTGTGAATCACACAGTCATTAAACTGCAATGATCATTAGTGAGACAAATAGGAGCCTTGGTAGTACAGTGGTTTAAAGCACCCTGTTATCAAGACCAGCTGCCTGCAATTACTGCAGGTTCGAATCTCGCCAGGCTCAAGGTTGACTCAGCCTTCCATCCTTTCTAAGGTAGGTAAATTGAGGACCCAGTTTGTGGGGGCAATAAGCTGACTTTGTATAAATATACAAAAGGATGAAGGCTATTGCTTAACGCACTGTAAGCCGCCCTGAGTCTCCGGAGAAGGGCGGCATATAAATCAAATAAAAAAAAAAAAACAGTCAAAAGTGACTTTTTTCCAATGTTGTTGTTATGGCCCGCCAGCTGCCAACTCGGATGATGAGGAGGTTGGGGAGGAACTTGGGCCAGTCCTGGAGTCTGGGGAAGGCTCTGATGGATGCTCTGCGTCGGAAGCAGAGAGAGAGAGCCAGGGCCATTGGACATTTCCCAGCTGCCTTTGGAGGCGGATATGAGTGAGGAGGAAGAAGAGCTGGGCCCTGTTCCAGATTAACGTATGCGCAGAGCAGTTAGGAGAGGAGAACAACGGAGGACAAGGAGTCGACTCGGGAAGCAAAGCACATGTGAACGCTGAATGGCCCCTCCCTGGCTGGGGAATAAATAGAAGGAAAGGGGAGTGGTGGTCGTAGGAGACAACCGTTCGTATTTCTGAAGATTTTGCTCATTGTGTTTCGTGTCTCAGAGCCTGCTTGAGAGAGTTTAATTTACAGCTTTGTGCAGTGGTGGGATTCAAATAATTTAACAACCGGTTCTCTGCCCTTATGACTGGCTGGGTGGGCGTGGCCACGGTGGGCGTGACCAGAGGTGTGTGACAGGCAGCACGTCGCCTCCTGCACACCACTTGGAGCAAAAACGGGCCGTGAGGGAGGGGTGCCGCTCCCCCCATGCCCCGTTTCGGGCCTAATAGGCTTCTCTGCAGCCTCCTGGAAATGAAAACGGGCCGCGGGGGGGCACACCCCCTGCACCCCGTTTTAGGCTTAGTAGGCCTCCCTGCATTTACCTGGGAGCCAAAAGAGCCTTGGTAGTACAGGGGTTTAAGGCACCCTGTTATTAAGCTTATTAAGACCAGCTGCCTGCAATTACTGCAGGGTTCGAATCTCGCCAGGCTCAAGGTTGACTCAGCCTTCCATCCTTTCTAAGGTAGGTGAAATGAGGACCCAGTTTGTGGGGGCAATAAGCTGACTTTGTATAAATATACAAAAGGATGAAGGCTATTTCTGAGCACATTGTAAGCTGCCCTGAGTGTTCGGAGAAGGGCGGCATATAAATCAAATTTAAAAAAAAAAAAAATGGGGCGTGTGGGGACTCCTGGAAGGGGCGGGGCCAGCCAACAATTTAATTACTGTTCGCCTTACCGGCTGAATTTCAGCACTGGCTTTGTAGCTGGAAGCTCCCGGCCTGGCAATAATCCAAGAACTGATAAGGTCTGCACTTCAGTTAACCCTTGGAAGGATTAGGGTTGCGTGGACTTTTCTGTGTGTGAATGCCATGAATTCCCAGTAGTTAAATCAAGAGGGTTTTTTCGGGACAAGGGGTTTTGTCTCTTGGTTCTGCTAACAGTTGTAACTTCGGACGGTCACTAAATGAACTGTCCTATGTCGAGGATTTCCTGCACAGCAGCTAAGACAACCCAAAGCCTAGGGAGCCTTGGCGGTGCAGCGGACTAAAGTGCTGTTAAGTAGCACTCAGCTGCCAGCTGCCTGCAATTACTGCGAGTTCAAATCTCACCAGGCTCAAGGTTGACTCAGCCTTCCATCCTTCCGAGGTAGGTAAAATGAGGACCCAGATTGTGGGGGCAATAAGCTGACTTTGTATAAAAAAGAACACCGCTTGGGGGGGCCAAAAAGCCCTACTAAGCAGGTATATACAAAAGTATGAAGGCTATTGCTTAACGCACTGTAAGCTGCCCTGAGTCTCTGGAGAAGGGCGGCATATAAATCGAACGAATAAATAAATAAAGAGCCCTGGTGGCGCAGCAGACTAAAGCACTGTTATTAACATCAGCTGCCTGCAATTACTGCAAGTTCAAATCTCGCCAGGCTCAGCCTTCCATCCTTTCTAAGGTAGGTAAAATGAGGACCCGGATTGTGGGGGCAATAAGCTGACTTTGTATAAATATACAAAAGTATGAAGGCTATTGCTTAACACATTGTAAGCCGCCCTGAGTCTCCGGAGAAGGACGGCATATAAATCAAATTAATTAATTAATTAATTAATTAATTAATTAATTAATTGAATAAATAAATAAATAAATAAATCTAACGCAGAAGATAAAATCATCATACCTGCTGAAGGGTTGCAATTATAAGGCGTCAAAATCTCTGCAGAAAGGAGTAGAGAAGTTCTGCCTAGTTGTTTTTTGTTTTTTTTTAATTTGAGTTATATGCCGCCCTTCTCCGGAGACTCAGGGTGGATTACAATGCGTTAAGCAATAGCCTTCATACTTTTGTACATTTATACAAAGTCAGCTTATTGCCCCCACAAACTGGGTCCTCATTTTACCTACCTTAGAAAGGATGGAAGGCTGAGTCAACCTTGAGCCTGGTAAGATTCGAACCTGCAGTAATTGCAGGCAGCTGTGTTAATAACAGGGTACACTAAACCACTGTACTACCAAGGCTCTTGTGTAGTTCCCTACACATTCCTCGTTGGTGAGACAGCAGGGCCCGTAAACCCTCCAAATCCAGTCAGTTTTTTTTGATAAGAGTAGCCAGGATGAAACCTACATACCCGTTGCAGGTGGCCTTGCAACCTTCTTCAAATTCTTCATGCCTCAGGATCTGTTGGATCAAGCCCACATCAAACTGGGTCAGTAAACAGAAGGGTAGAATCAAGATCGCGTGAAGTTATTACTACCGCTTTATAAAGCCTTAGTAAGGCCACAACTGGAATCCTGCATCCAGTTTTGGTCCCCACATTACAAAAAAAGATACCGAGACTTTGGAAAGAGTGCAGAGAAGAGCAACTAAGATGATTAAAGGCCTGGAGACAATTATGAAGAATAGTTGCAGGATTTGGTCAGTCTAGAGAAAAGAAGGACTAGGGGAGACTTGATAGCAGTCTTCCAGTATTTGAGGGGCTGCCCCAAAGAGGAAAGGGTCAAGCTATTCTCCAAAGCACTTGAAGGCAGGACACAAAATAATGGATGGAAGCTAATCAAGGAGAGAAGCAACATGGAATTAAGGAGATACTTCCTAACAGTGAGGACAATTAACCAGTGGAACAGCTTGCCACCAGAAGTTTTAAGGGAGGTTTTAAGAAGAGACTGGATAGCCACTGATCTGAAGGGGAAAGCCAGTTAGTTGACTTTGAGCCAGCCCTTTTCTCCCAGCCCTAGGAAGGAGGCAATGTCAAACCACTTGGGGATGTGGGGAAAAAAAACCACCTCTCTCCAAGCAAACCGCAAATCCACTAAAATTGCAGTCCTTTTCTCTGAAATGGTCTATCTCCTGCTTGAGCAGTGAGGGTTGGACTAGACGACCTCCAAGGTCCCTTCCAGCTTTATTCCGATGGATTGAGATTCAAATCACTTGCACAGAGAGAGAGAGAGAGCCACAGGCAAGTGTCTCTTGAAACCGATTTATTTACAAAATGTATTTCTACACAGTAAGTCCTTGACTTACGACCCCCAAAATTGAGCCCAAAATTTCTGTTGCTTAGGCAAAACAGTTGTTAGGTGAGTTTTTGCCTCATTTTATGACCTTCCTCGCCACATTCGTTAAGTGAAAGACTGCTCTGGTAAGTAGTATGTAGTTTGTTTGTTTGTTTGTTTGTTTGTTTATGTATGTATGTATGTATGTATGTATGTATGTATGTATGTATGTATGTATTTATTAGTCGCATTTCTATGTTGCCCAACTCCCTAGAGACTCTGGGCGGCTTACAGCAAAAAAAAAAAAAAAAAAAGTTAGTATGTAGTTAGTATGTAGTATGTAGTTAGTAAGATGTTAGTAACCTGGTTGTTAAGTGAATCTGGCTTCCCCATTGATTTTGCTTGTCAGAAGGTCGCAAAGGGGGATCACGTGACCCGGGGACACTGCGACCGTCATAAATATGAGTCGGTTTGCCAGGTGTCTGAATTTTGATCATGCGACCATGGGATGCTGCAACGGTCGTAAGTGTGAAACAGGGTCCTAAGTCATTTTTTTCAGTGCCGTTGTAATTTTGAACGGTCACTAAATGAACTGTTGTAAGTCGAGGACTCCCTGTACATGGACAAGTGACTACGGTCTTACTTAGTGCAGAGAAAACAATTTAAGTGTAAATCTTGAAAGTTATGATTGGCGAAAGCAAACGACGCTAGCCAAGGAAACTTGGATGCAACAGGTAGCCGTAGCTTAGTGGCCGCTCTAGGGAATCAATTCTCGGTGGACTTCCGCCTCAGAGGGCCGATGGCGATGACGTCATTCCTTAGGTTCCAAGCCCTCCGCATTTTCTCGGGTCTCTGGTCCCCCCACCTACTTACGCGCATGCCCAGTAGCTCTCGATAAAAACGGATGGTCTGAGCTCGGTCGCCGACTTTGAAGACAAAATGTAACGCGCGTCTCGCCTTCATTTTGGTCTCTCAAAAGATCGCGGAGGTAACACGGGTTCTGGGATTGTCGGCTATTTTATTTTGTCGCGGCGTGTCGCCGTCTGATAACGTCACAGACTCAACATGGCCGGAGACCCGCCTCCATATGGACTCAAGTCTTCCGGTACAGAAAATCCCCCCCCATTGAAAGCCAATAGGAGCTGCTATTTCTAACCGGAAGTTCCTGTTGTTTCTAGGCGCTCTATATCAGTGCCTCTATGGCTGAACTGAACCATTGTTTTCATTCGAGACAGCTATCCTTCTCCTTGACATCGAAATCTCGCGAGGCTAGCGCTAAGTCCCGCGTCTTTGACTATTTCCGCCCGTGAGCAAGATGGCATCCTTGTTCAGGCATGCGTGGGCTCCTGTGCTCTTGACGCCGTGTCGGATTAGCGCTGTGAGCCGCCGCGGCATTCGCGGTCTAAGGAGGAAACCTCTCCGCGTGCTTCCTTCGGTCGCGGAGGCGCAGGAGAAGCAACGGATCGTCCCCAGCAAAGTTAAGGCCACTCACATCCCAAAAGCGACTCCAAAGGAGCGCCAACCGGAACCGGAACCCGAAGAGGCGGAGCTGCGTTACGAGCGGGCCGGACCCACTGAGAAAAGACTGCGGTAATTTAATTCGCGCAAAGCATCCTGGGTACTGTAGTGCGAGCTGCTGGGGAAAACAAACGGAGGTGGAAGGAGCGAACCACAATTCCCAGCGTCCTTCGGGAGAAACGAGAGTCGCCGATTGTGACCACCTGCAATGCTTTCTGGGAATTGTAGTTTTGAGGGGAAATCAAGGCGAAAAAAGCTATATTTTTCTTTCTGTGACGAAAAATCCGCCGGGGATATTCGTTTTTCCTCCTATCCTTTCCTTCTTTCCCTCACGTTGCTGTCGGAGCTGACATATTGGACTCCAACTCCTGATTTCCATCAATGCCCATCACTCCCCACAGGCAGCAGCACCAGTGATGGAGTCAAATCCTTGCTGGCCTGTAACAATGGGAGTTGTAGTCCATTTGATCTAAAGTAAACTGCCTCAGAAAAGCCCTTTTTTCTTTCTTTCTTCGCTTACATGTGAAATATTTTAGGCTTGGATGTGCAATTGACGCGCCATGATTTAAACGTGTGACTAACCCATTCCACCCCTAAACAAATCAGGCCAAAGACAGAAAAGAAGCTTAACTGTCTGGCTTTGCAGTGGAAATTTCAGACTCAGTTGGGGTGGTAAATTAAGGATTACCTTTAAAATAGATAGATGTAGGTAGATAGACAGACAGACACACAATAGAAATGGATAGGTATGGATGGATGGATATGATAGATGAGAGTTAGGCCTGGCCTAACTCTCCCTTTTAAATTTTTAAATCGTTTGATTTGTTTTATAAATTGGGTGTTTTAATTTGTGTTTCGGCCAAAATATTTAATAATTTTAAGGGACTTTTAATGTTTGTATTATCTGTATTTTATCTTGGCTGTTCACCACACTGAGTCCTCCGGGAGTAGGGCGGTATAGAAATTTGATAAATAAATAAATAAATAAAGATACAGATGATACACATAGATAGACGAGAGAGAGAGGGAGAGATATTGATGGATGAAAGATAGAAATAGCTAGAGAGCTAGATAGATGATAGATGACATACTGTACATATAGATTAGATAGAGATTGATAGATGATACATAGCTATATATAAATAGAGATAAGATAGATGGTGGAAGGTAGGTAGGTAGATAAAGACACATGATAGCGATGGATAGATATGGATGGATAAATATGATAGATGATACAGATGATATAGGTAGAAGATAGATAGATAGATAAATAGATAGATAGATAGATAGATAGATAGATAGATAGATAGATAGATAGATAGATAGATAGATAGATAGATAACTGGTGGATAGATAGAGATGGATAGATATGAAGATGGATATGGATGGGTAATTATGATACAGATGATGTAGGTAGATGATAGATGGTAGATAGATAAGATAGATATTGATGGATGAATGATAGAAATAGAGAGCTAGATAGATATAGATGACATACTGTACATACATACATAGATTAGATATTGATAGATGATATATAAATAGAGAAGATAGATGATGGAACGTAGGTAGATAAAGACACATGATAGAGATGGATAGATATGGATGGATAAATATGATAGATGATACAGATGATATTGGTAGATGATAGATAGATAGATAGATAGATAGATAGATAGATAGATAGATAGATAGATATTGATGGATGAATGATAGAAATAGAGAGCTAGATAGATTAGAGACAGAGAAAAAGAAAGAGATAGACAGAATGATATAAAATGAGATACATAGATGGATGCATAACCCCATGACTATCATTAAGTGGTGTACCTTATGATTCTTGATGAATGTATCTTTTCTTTTATGTACACTGAGAGCGTATGCACCAAAGACAAATTCCTTGTGTGTCCAATCACACTTGGCCAATAAAGAATTCTATTCTATTCTATTCTATTCTATTCTATTCTATTCTATTCTATTCTATTCTATTCTATTCTATTCTATTCTATTCTATTCTATTCTATTCTATTCTATTCTATTCTATAAGATAGAGAGATAGAGACAGAGATTAGACAGAGGGAGTCAGTCCATTTTTGGGTGATGCCCGGTTTCTTTCTTTTGCTTTTTCTTTTGTTTTACAGCCTTCCTGTCTGGGGAGACTTTCATAGACCCCCTTTTTCCCCAACAGGAATTTGGTGACCCTTGCTAAGTCCAGGGCATTTCGTGAGAAGAATGGGAGAATTCTGCTGGAAGGCCGGAGGCTCATTTCGGACGCTCTGGAGGCAGGAGCTGTTCCGCAGACGATCTTCTTTAGCCTAATGGAGAATCTGAAGCTGCTGCCGGCGGCCAAACTCAAACGGGCCACCCTGGTCAAAGTGAAATACAACGAGATCAAGATGTGGTCAGATGTCATCACACCACAGGGGTTGATCGGTAAGTTCCGCTAGAAATCGGAGGGCTTCAGATTTAGTTGCTATGTATTTATGAGATTTTTATCCTGCCTTTACAACTTTGTAAGTAACTTGAAGCAGGGAACTTATCTAATGTTCCTTCCTCCTCCTGTTTTTCTCACCACAACAACTCTGTGAGGTGGGTTGGGCTGAGACAGGAGCTGGCCCAAAGTCACCCAGCTGGCTTTCATGCCTAAGGCAGGACTAGAACTCACCATCTCCTGGTGATTGGCCCAAAGTCACCCAGCCAGTTTTCATGCCTAAGGCTGGACTAGAACTCACCATCTCCTAGTGATTGGCCCAAAGTCACCCAGCCTGCTTTCATGCCTAAGGCAGGACTAAAAGCCACTGTCTCCTGTTGATTGGCCCAAAGTCATCTAGCTAGCCTTTGAGCCTAAGGCAGGACTAGAACTCCCAGTCTCCTGGTGATTGGTCCAAAGTCACCCAGCCTGCTTTCATGGCTGAGGCGGGACTGGAACTCACCATCTCCCAGTGATTGGCCCAAAGTCACCCAATCATCTTTCATGCATAAGGCAGGACTAGAACTCACAGTCTCCTACTGATTGGCCCAAAGTCACACAACTGGCTTTCGGGCCTAAGGCGGGACTAGAATTCAGTCTGCCAATGATTGACCCATAGTCACCCAGCCAGCTTTCGCACCTAAAATGAAACTAGAATTCACAGTCTCCTAGTGATTGACCCAAAGTCACCCAACCGAATTTCGTGCCTAAGACGGGACTAGAACTCACTGCCACCCGTCGATTGGCCCAAAGTCACCCAACCAGCTTTCGTACCTAAGGCAGGACTAGAACTCACCTTCTCCTGGTTTCAAAGCCAGCGCCTTTAACCACTCCACCAAGCTGACTCAGAGAGTGGTTTGTCCCCGCCTTAGCATCTGGGCTGAGTAGGATCCCACGGGAACCACCTCTGAGTAAAGCTTTTGGTCCTTTCTTGGTGTTTTACCTTGTTGAGCAATGTTTCTTGCTTTTTTTTTTTCAAAGCAGTGCATATAAATCACTCTACAGCTGGCTGCTTTCCAGCAGTTAAAACTTTGGAACAAACTCCTGGGAAAGTCTCATAAAAAAAATCCCTGCAGATGCTTCGCACCTTCTCACGTCTCTCCGTTGTGCGTTGGCGTCCGAGGAGGTTATCCACGGGGCTCTCTGGCTAAGCGCCGCTCAATCCTTTTGAGGATTTTTCCTAACCGCGAAATTTTTTTTTTCCCAGGATGAAGGAAGCTTGGGCGGGAGGGCGAAATCCCGTACCTGACGCCGAAAAAGCAGTTTGTGGTTTTTCAAGAAGGGACCTGCCTTTGTTTTTTTAGCGCTCGATTTGGGGGAGTTGTGAAAAAGACATTTCTGAACACTGGAGAGCGAAAGAGAGAAAGAAAAAGAAATTAAGCCGTTTTTGCTCCGTCTTTTCGCCTTGCCAGCTGAGGCCCTGGGTGGAAAAGATGCAGCAACTTCTGTGTTAGGATCAGGGTTCAAGACTTGAATGTTGAAACCCCCCTCCCCAACGACAACTTTGAAATGTTGCAAGCTGATAGTGAGTGGGACGCGGTGGCTCAGTGGCTAAGACTTTGAGCTTGTCGATCGAAAGGTCGGAAGTTCAGCGGTTCGAATCCCTAGCGCCGCATAATGGAGTGAGCTCCCGTTACTTGTCCCAGCTTCTGCCAACCTAGCAGTTCGAAAGCAGGTAAAAAATGCAAGTAGAAAAATAGGGACCACCTTTGGTGGGAAAGTAACAGCGTTCCGTGCGCCTTTGGCGTTGAGTCATGCCGGCCACATGACCCCGGAGACAGTCTTCGGACAGCGCTGGCTCTTCGGCTTAGAAACGGAGATGAGCAGCGCCCCCTAGAGTCGGGAACGATCAGCACATACGTGCCCTACGCCCTGTTTTTGGTCCCAGGAGGCTTCAGGGAGGCCTGTTAGCACCAAAATGGGGAAGGGGGCACCCCACACCCCATGCATGCACGCACCTCTCCCGGCAGAGACCCGAAAATCAGTTGGCCAGTGAGAGACGTGCAGGCATGCGCGGTGGAACTGACCTGGGCATCGACTCGCGTGCCCGGAGAGATAGGTCCGCGTGCCACCTGTGTCACGTGTGCCATAGGTTCGCCATCACGGATCTACGACAACTCGCCACGGCCTTCCCACCAGAGGGCAACTCGCTGTGGGATCAGCGGTTCATTAATTTAGTCCTCGACTTATGACCACAACTGAGCCCAACATTTCTGCCACCAAATAAGATGTTTATTAAGTGAGTTTTGCCCCCTTTTTATGACCCAAAGCTAACCCTTTCTTGCCAGGGTCGTTAAGCGAATCACTGGTTGAATTAGGAACCCGGTTGTTCAGTGGCTTTGACTTTGCTTGTCGGAAGGTCGTAAAAAGGGACCGCGTGACTCCGGGACGCTACAACTATCATAAATAGGAACCAGGTGCCTAATTTTGATCATGTGACCACGGGGATGCCGAAATGGTCGTTAAGTGTGAAAAACGGTCCTAAGTCACTTTTTTCAGCACCGTTGTTACTTGGGACAGTCTGTTGTTAAGTCGAGGGCTACCTATACCGGTATACATAGATTTCACTATTTCTCTTTTTTCCCATAACAATAGCCTTGTGAGGTAGGCTGGGCTGAGAGAGGGTCATTGAGCATGTTAAGGATATTCGTGGCTCATAACCGATGTTGTGGGTTATTGAGCAGAGTACCCTTTGAGTAAACGCATGAAAAGCGACTGGGAGTGGTTGTGAACAATCACAGTCAACATACAAACACACTGAGTTATTGTAGTCTTTTACTTTTAGAAAAAGTAAACCAAAGTCCAAAAACAATCCAAGTCATGCACAGATAAGACGAGAGTTAAAAGATCAATCCAAGGATATTTCAAGTACAAAGTCTTCTTACCAGTCGTAATCATACACAATAAAAAAGTTCTTCTTGAGTTTCAAAACAGGAACAAGTTCAATATCAAAATATTCAATAAGTAGTAGAAAGCAACATGTAGCTATTATCAAACAGTGATCATGCAGAGAGGTCAGGTAGAGTTACAGCAAATAAGCCGGTAAAATGGTGTAGTGTCCACACAAGCCATGATCCTGACTTCCCTTAAGTACATTGGCTACAGAGCTTAGCCAATCAGGATACAGGATGATGCAATACAGTCTTAAAGGAATATAATACCTTTCTGACTGCAAACATACATTGTTGGCTTATATATTGCCTGACCAACTACTTAGACAAATAATCATTTCCTAACAGAGCATCTGGGGTTGGGGGTAGACCGAGGCCTGTTCCTCTCCGTCTCCCTTCCGCCCCGGACTTTCTCTTCCCCTCCCAGACAATCACCTCCTGCCTCTCTTGGTTTCTCGCAGGCATTTTCGCCATGCCCCATCACGCCAAAATGACCTACCCCGAAATCCCGCAGGAACACACCCTGCCCCTCACCCTCATCTGCGACAACATTCGGGACCCTGGAAATCTGGGCACCATCCTGAGATCGGCGGCAGGAGCCGGCTGCTGCAGTGTGTTGCTTGTCAAAGGTGAGGAGGGGGCCACTGGGCATTGGGGGGGGAAGAAGTGGGCTGGAGTCGATCTCGGGCCTTCCTCCACGGGATGGGAAGGGAGAAATTGGCAGAATTGGTAGTGGTGTTGGGGGTGTTGGATCACTTCTGGCAAAAGTCAGGACCCTGCTTGGTAATTTTAGGGGGAGGGGGCTCCAGCTGTTTCCCCTGCAAAGGAGAGGAAGGTTTCATGAGACGAACCCGAGCGCGTAATCCTGGGTTGTAAGGTTTTCCTATCGTCTCAGTTTGAGAAGGGTCGAAAGAAAGTTTTCCTTCTGTGCAGCTTCTTTCACTGTCAAGAACTGTCTTTGCCTGCATTCAGAGGGGTGGACTTCCACTCCCAGAATCCCCCAGCCAGCATGCTTTAAGATGGGTGGACTTCAACTCCCAGAATTCCCCAGCCAGCATGCTTTAAGATGGGTGGACTTCAACTCCCAGAATTCCCCAGCCAGCATCCTTTTAGAGGGGTAGACTCCAACTCCCAGAATCCCCCAGCCAGCATGCTTTTAAAGGGGTGTACCCTGTAACTGGCCTTGGAATTCTGGGAGTTGAAGTCCCCCCGTCTTACCATTGCCCAGATGGAGTAGCATTGCTACCAGCCCAGCCTTCCTCTCCTCCTTCCAGTGGTGGGTTTCAAATTTTTTTTACTACCGCTTCTGTGGGCGTGGCTTGGTGGGTGTAGCATGGCTTGGTGGGCGTGGCAGGGGAAGGATACTGTAAAATCTCCATTCCCTCCCCAAATTCAGAGGAAGGATACTGCAAAATCCCCATTTCCTCCCGATCAGCTGGGACTCGGGAGGCAGAGAAGAGATGAGGGTGGGGCCAGTCAGAATTTTTACTACCGGTTCTCCGCATTACTCAAAATTTCCGCTATCGGTTCGCCAGAACTGGTCAGAACCTGCTGAAACCCACACCTCTGCCTCCTTCCCGCAGGCTGCATTGACGCCTGGGAGCCCAAAGTCCTCCGGGCAGGGATGGGAGCCCATTTCCGGATCCCCATCGTTTCCAACCTGGAGTGGGACCTCGTGCCCAATTACCTGCCCACCGAAAGCTGCATCCACGTGGCCGAGAGCTGCCGCGAGAGACCCCCAGAAGAGGCCGAACGGGCTTCGCCAGCCCAGGCTGGTTGCCGGACCCCCAAATCCTCGAACCGGACGTCCCAGCTGGCCCCATCAAAGGGGAGCCAGGAGGAGGAGGAGGAGGAGGAAGAACCAAACTGGCTGGAAGTCCAGCCTTACTACAATCCGTGGATGGATGCCTCCGTCGCCGTCGTGGTCGGCGGGGAGACCCACGGGGTGAGCCCCGAAGCCAAGCAGCTGGCGCAGAGGAGCGGTGGGAAGCAGCTGGCCATCCCCGTGGTCCCCGGCGTGGAGAGTTTGAATTCTGCCATGGCTGCCAGCGTCCTCCTTTTCGAGGCCAAGAGACAGCTGCTGGTCAAGGAAGGCGGCGCTTCCAGGTTCCAGTTAAAACAATGAGGACTAGAATCCCGAAACTTGACTTTTGTTTCGAGGGTCTCCGAGTGGTCTCCATTTCAGCCTCTGCAGCTTTCGGGGTCAGAGAGGAGGCAAAGAAAATCAAGATGGCCACTGCAATTATGGTCATGAAAACTCCGCCCCCTCCTTTATGCGTGCGAGGGTTTGATCACGCAAAGCTGGGGATGGCCCATTTGACTTTTTGAGACATGCACATACACACACAAAATCACACACGCAGGTACAGATCTCTCACACACACAAATCACACACAGTTACAGATCTGTCACACACAGAGATCACACATACATGCACGTACAGATCTCTCACACACCCACAATCACACACAGATGTACAGATCTCACACACACAATCCCACACACATGTACAGATCTCTCTCACACACACACACACAATCACATAGTTACAGATCTCTGTCGCACAGAGAGATCACACACACGTGTACAGATCTCACACACACAATCACACACACATGTACAGATCTCACACACACAATCACACACATGTACAGATCTCTCTCACACACACACATGTACAGATCTCTCTCTCACACACACACACAATCACACAGTTACAGATCTCTGTCGCACAGAGATCACACACACATGTACAGATCTCTCTCTCACACACAATCACACTCATGTACAGATCACACACATGCAATCACACATACATGTACAGATCTCCCATACAATCACACACATGTACAGATCTCACACACAATCACACACACATGTACAGATCTCACACACACAATCACACACAGTTACAGATCTCTATCACAGAGATCACACACACCCATGTACAGATCTCTCTCACACACACACAATCACACACAGTTACAGATCTCTGTCACACAGATCACACACACACGTACAGATCTCACACACACACAATCACACACGTACAGATCTCACACACACACAATCACACACGTACAGATCTTTCACACACACACTCACACACACACGTACAGATCTCACCACACACAATCACACACACACACGTACAGATCTCACCACACACAATCACACACACACACGTACAGATCTCTCTCTCTCCCTCTCTCTCTCTCTCTCACACACACACACACACACACGTACAGATCTCACCACACAATCACACACACACACGTACAGATCTCTCTCTCTCCCTCTCTCTCTCTCTCTCACACACACACACACACACACACACGTACAGATCTCACCACACACAATCACACACACACACGTACAGATCTCTCTCTCTCCCTCTCTCTCTCTCTCTCACACACACACACACACACACGTACAGATCTCACCACACAATCACACACACACACGTACAGATCTCTCTCTCTCCCTCTCTCTCTCTCTCTCACACACACACACACACACGTACAGATCTCTCCCTCTCTCTCTGACACACACACACACACAGACACACATACACACAAGTCTCCTTCCCCTCTGACTAAACGGGACAGGGTTGGCAGCCCAGCGAAGGGAGAGTTGTTGGTGGAGGATGTTTGCAAAAGGGACTGCGCTGTTGTGGGTCAGGATTGGCACACTTCCTTGCCAAATTCAAGAAGAGATCGGATGAGGTTTCCTCATGCAGCTAGCCCTCAATGACCGTCGTTGGGTCGCCATTTTGGTTCTAAGTCCCCCCTGGGCGTTGTGCATCCATTGAGCTGACGGAAGCTTTTGAGTTTTCAATCAAACGTTTTGAGTCGGATTCTTCCTATTTTTGGGGGGGGGGCATCGACCAACACCGCTGGCCTCCGACGATGTAATAAAACACTCGTGGCCACCTGCCATCTGGATTGATTTCTTTCGGTGGTTAAAAGGCGCGCCGAAATTCAGCAGGTTGCGGGAAATACGAATCTCCTCGCGGAGTTAACGGTACTCATTTCAGAATAACCGAGTTAGAAGGAACCTTGGAGGTCTTCTAGTCCAACCCCCTGCTCAGGGAGGAGACCCTATCCCCGTGATGGCGAAACGATGGCACGTGTGCCCGAAGTGACACACGGAGCCATGTTCCCGGGCACGCCAGCCGTCGCCCTATCCCAGCTCTACCGCGCATATGTGAGCACCTCCCGCCAGCCAGCTGGTCTTCAGGTCTGCCACGTGGGGGGGGGAAGCATGCGCGGGGGCGCTTGCATTGCATTTGAGGGTTTATGCATGCATGCCTCCCCACATACACCCTGTTTGCGCCTGGAAGGCCTGCACCAATCTGGAAGCCAAAACGGCGCGGAGGGGCCGGAATGCATGCATAGGAGACACACACAAATGCACAGGGGATGCATGCAAATCACAGGAGTGGGGTGCATGCACAGAGGGGTGCTTGCATTGCATTTTGGGGGTCCGGGCACACGCGTGCCCAAGCTTTTGACACTCGGCACCGAAAAGGTTAACCATCGCTGCCCTATCCCATTTCAGACAAATGGTGGTCCAATCTCTTCTCAAAAACCTCCAGGGCACCCACGACTTCCGGGGTTCAACCCGTTCCCCTGGTTACAGGTAGTCCTCGACCTACGACCACAATCGAGCCCAACGTTTCCGTTGCTAAGTGAGACATGAAGTGAATTTTGCCCCGTTTTACGCCCTCCCTGGCCACAATTCTTAAGTGAATCGCTGCAGTTAAGTTATTAACCCGGTTGGCTAAGTGAATCTGTCTTTTCCCCCATTAGCTTTGCTTTGTGACAAGGTCGCAAAAGGGGGATCAGGTGACTCCGGGACACTGCAACCGTCATAAACATGAATCGGTTGCCAAGTGTCCTGAATTTTGATCACGTGACCGTAGGATGCTGCAGTGGTTGTAAGTGTGAAAAACGATCATAAGTCACTTTTTTCGGTGTCGTCGTAACTTTGGAATGGCCACTGAACAAACTGTTGTAAGTCTCTAGGACTACCGTATTTTTCGGAGTATAAGACACACCTTTTTCCCCCCCCAAAAAAAGAGGGTGAAAATCTGGGTGCGTCTTATACTCCGAATGTAGCCTCACCCAGCTTCTCAAAGGGAGGTTTCAGAGGCTGAAAAAAGCATCAGAAACGAAGCTTCAGAAAAGAAGCCCCCAAACAGAGTTTCAGAGGCTATTTTTCTAAAGCTGTTTCGGAGGCTTTCAGAGGCAGGAAAAAAAAAGCAAGGCACAGAGCTCACAACCAAGGAACCTGTTGCTAAAATTCACCCCTGGGAACAGCTGATTGGGGGTATTCCGGGAGGCCGATCCACCCGCCCATCAGCTTTTTTCTTATTTTCCTCCCCAAAAACTAAGGTGCGTCTTATATTCCGGTGTGATTTATACTTTGAAAAATACGGTAATATGGCAAGCAACAAAAGAAGAACCAGTAAAAGTTCTAACCAAACTAGGCTAACAAATCTGGAGAATGACACAATAACTAAAAACATTCTAAATGTTTTTAGAATGGTTTTTTCAAAAATATATTGTGAGCCGTCCCGAGTCTCCAGAGAGGGGCGGCATATAAATTTAATAAATAATAATAATAATAATAAAATAATAACCAACAGATCGGAAGAGGTTAATCTACATACCAATACCAAAGAAAGGAGATTGAACAGAGTACAGATAGTCCTTCAGAATAAAAGCCTCTGAAAAAAGCTTCAGAATAAAAGCCTCTGAAAGAAGCTTCAGAAAAAAAGCCTCCAAACAGAGCTTCAGAAAAAAAAAGCCTTTTTTTCTGAAGCTCTATTTCGGAGGCTTTCAGAGGCAGAAAAAAAAGCCAAAAAAAAGCAATGCACAGACCTCACAACCAAGGAACCTGTTGCTAAAATTCACCCCTGGGAACAGCTGATTGGGGGTATTCCGGGAGGCCCATCCACCTGCCAATCAGCTTTTTTCTTATTTTCCTCCCAAAAAACTAAGGTGCGTCTTATACTCCGGTGCGATTTATACTTTGAAAAATACGGTAATATGGCAAGCAACAAAAGAAGAATCAGTAAAAGTTCTAACCAAACTAGGCTAACAAATCTGGAGAAAGACACAATAACTAAAAACATTCTAAATGTTTTTAGAATGGTTTTTTTAAAAAATACATTGTGAGCCCCCTGAGTCTCCAGAGAGGGGTGGCATATAAATTTTAATAATAATAATAATAATAATAATAATAATAATAATAATAATAATAATAATAATAATAATAATAATAACCAATAGATCAGAAGAGGTTAATCTACATACCAATACCAAAGAAAGGAGATTGAACAGAGTACAGATAGTCCTTCAGAAAAAAAGCCTCCAAACAGAGCTTCAGAAAAAAAAGCCTTTTTTTCTGAAGCTCTATTTCGGAGGCTTTCAGAGGCAGAAAAAAAAGCCAAAAAAAGCAATGCACAGAGCTCACAACCAAGGAACCTGTTGCTAAAATTCACCTCTGGGAACAGCTGATTGGGGATATTCCGGGAGGCGGATCCACCTACCAATCAGCTTTTTTCTTATTTTCCTCCCCAAAAGCTAAGGTGCATCTTATACTCTGAAAAATACGGTATGTGTAATTGTTCTCACTGTCAGGAAATTGCTACTTAGTTCTAGGTTGCTTCTCTCCTTGATTAGTTTCCACCCGTTGCTTCTTGTCCTGTTTCCGGTGCTTTGGAGAATAGCTTGACTTCTGTTGTGGCTCCGTTGCCTGAGCCTGTGTCATCGGCAGGAGAGGACTCCGAGAGTGAAGGAGAGGAGTTGGCAAGGCCTCCCTCTCCAGGACCCTCCTCTCTGGCAATGCCTTCGGTGTCCGCCGAAGGGCAAGAGATAGGGCCGGGGCCAAGCACGTCCACGCAGCCACAGATGGACAGTGATGAGGGTAATGAGTCTTGGCTGGATCCACGCCAGCGTCGCAGAGATAAGCGCGTGCAACAGAAGAAAAGGCGTGCCCGAGATTAGGCTGAGTCACTGGACCACACCCCACAGGGTATAAAAGGGAGCGTGGTGGCCAGTCAAACCTTGTGATGAACAAAGCTGAAAGCTTCCACGCCATTCTGCATTGCCGGACTTTTGCTATAGACTTTGCTGGATTATCTCTGGACTTGATTAATTCCGTAATTATTGAGCTGTTTCTTTTGATGTACCAGAAGTGGGGAGAAGTTATCTCTCCTCTTCGTAAAGAATAAACTCTTGGCAGGCAGCCACTAGGTTGTTGCCAAGTTCCGTTATCATAAGGAAAAGGATTTTGCCGGCTGGTTTGGTCTTTAACTCTTGAACGTCTGTTGGGGTGTGCGCGTGTGGGACGGGGACAGAACAACTCCCTCTTCTTTGGGGCAGCCCCTGAGATATTGGAAGACTGCTATCATGTCACCCCAAGTCCTTCTTTTTCATTAAACTAGACATACACAATTCCTGCAACCGTTCTTCATATATTTTTAGTCTCCGGTCCCCTAATCATCTTTGTTGCTCTTCTCTGCACTCTTTCTAGAATCTCCACATCTTTTTTTAACAGAATGAGCTGGAAGGGACTTTGGAGGTCAACTAGTCCAACCCCCTGCTCAAGCCAGAGACCCTATACTATTTCAGACAAATGGTTGTCCAATCTCTTGTTAAAAACTTCCAGTATTGGAGCACCCACAACTTCTGGTGGCCAGCTGTTCCACTGGTTAATTGTCCTCCTCACTGTTAGGAAATTTCTCCTTAATTCCAGGTTGCTTCTCTCCTTGATGAGTTTCCATCCGTTGCTTCTCGTCTTGCCTTCAAAGTGCTTTGGAGAATAATTTGTCCCCCCTCTTCTTTGGGGCAGATCCTCAGATATTGGAAGACTGCTATCGTGTCACTCCTTAGTCCTTTTCATTAAACTAAATTTCAGAAGTTGGCAGCCGAGGAATGTTTTTTTTTTTTTTTTCTCACCGGTTCGCATTTTTCACAGATTTCTATTTTTTTTTTCTTTTTCCATTTTCATCCCTTGCTTTTATTTGGAAAAAGAACGAAAGTCGGTTCAGACGGCCGAGCTGGCGAAAACAAACTTTTGCCAACGTGCACAAAAGAATTCAGATCCTTCTCTCTCTCTTTTTTTTTTTCCTGGCTGAAAAAGTTTATACATTGTGCTGCAATAAAATCCACTGGCCCTGTCAAAAACCCACAGAGTGACATCACTTCTTCCCTTTGATCCTTGGCCAAAAAGCCGGACAGGCTCGCTTACGCCCAAATTTGGCTGTGTCTGTTCAGGAGGGGCTTGGCTCCTTTTGGATTTTTTTTCTAAAAATATATTTTTTCCCCTTGTATCGAACTGCCCTTCCTTTGCAGGGCTCCTGAGATCTTAATCTGTCGTACGTTTTGGAAAGAAAACTGTTTGTTCCAACTCAAACTTAATTTCTTTTTGTCCTGAACGTGTGATTCCCCGTGCATTAAGAGTTTAACGGATTAACAGAGTTGGAAGGGACCTTGGAGGTCATCTAGTCCAACCCCCCGCCCAAGCAGGAGACCCTACAATATTTCTGACAGATGGCAGTCCAGTCTCTTCTTGTAAGCCTCCAGGGATGAAGCTCCCACAACTTCTGAAGGCAACTTCTGTTCCATGGGTTGATTGTTCTCACCGTCAGGAAATTTCTCCTTATTTCCAGGTTGAATCTCTCCTTGGTCAGTTTCCATCCATTATTCCTTGTCTGGCCTTTGGGTGCTTTGGAGAATAGCCTGACCCCCTTCCTCCTCTCTGGGGCAGCCCCTCAAATATTGGAAGATGCTCTCCTGTCTCCCCTGGTCCTTCTCTTCACTAGACTAGCCAGGCCCAGTTCCTGCAACCGTTCATCGCATGTTTTAGCCTCCAGTCCCCTCATCATCCTGGTTGCTCTTCTCTGCACTCTTTCTAGAGCATTGATGATGATAACCTTTTTGCCATCGAGTGCCAAAAGTGGGGAGAGGGGGGGGGTCATGCATGTACGTGCCCACACCCATAATTCTATGTGCCCTGCCCCATGCACATGCGTGCATGCCCTCCCGTGCTCCCCCCCGCTTTTGGCATGCGATGGCACGGTGGGCCACCAGACTTCTGGTGGGATTAGAAGTTGGGAAATGGGCCATTTCTGGCCTCTGGAGGGCCTCCGGAGGGGTGGGGAAGGCTGTTTTTGCCCTCCCCAGGCTCCTAGAAAGGCTCTGGAGGCTGGGGAGAGCGAAAAATTAGCCTTTCTCACCCACCCACCCCGAAGGCCCTCCAGAGGCCGGAAACTGTGTTTCCTGACTTCCGGTGGGTCCAGAAAACCCGAAAATCAGCTGATAGCACATGCATGCGTGCCAGAGCTTAGCTTGCGTGCCCACCAATATGGCTCTGTGTGCCAGCTGTGGCACGCATGCCATAGGTTCGCCATCATGGTTCCAGAGTCTCAACATCTGTTTTATAGTGTGGTGACCAAAACTGGATGCAGTACTCTAGGTATAGCCTTACTAAGGCTTTATGGAGTGGTATTAGTACCTCACTTGATCGTGACTGAACCCCTCTCTTAATGCAATTTAGGATTGCATTGGCTTTTTTGGCTGCCGCCACACACTGCTGGCTCATATTTAGCATAATTAGCCTATTAAAATCTCTTTTGAAATCTTTTTCCGCTGAAAACCAATTATAGGGAGTTTGTTCGCTTTTGCTGAGACAGAGATATACCTAAATAACTTCTGGTTTTGTCTTTAACTTATCTGCAAGGTTATTTATATACCGCTAGTCCCTGACTTACGACTACAATCAAAGACAGGTGTCAAATGAAATTCGCCCTATTTTATATTCCTCGCCACCGTTGTTAAGGAAAGCGCTGCAGTTGTTAAGTGAATCCGGGCTTCCGCCATCGACTTTGCTCGTCAGGAGTTCGCAAAAGGGGGAATCGCCTGGGACACTGCGACCGTCATAAATATGAGCCAGATGCCAAGCCTCCGCATTTGAATCACTTCATCGTTTAGGCGCAAAAGTTGTTACGAAAAATAAAAATTAAAAATAACTCCGAAGCCAACACAGCTGGTTGAAATCGAAGTCCCAACAACAAACCTAAGATTTCCACCAAGCCATCTTTCACGCTCGTCGTGGGCTTAAAAAATCAGACGCTGGAAAACCGCAAGAGGCATTTTCCAGCCTGGTTTCTTTCCCAGTTAATGAAGGTGGAGCGAATCTTCCGAAATGCTTCTCTTCCCAGGTTTCTCTCCGTCCCTGAGCGGAGCTGCTATTTGCAAGAGGAGCGACTGACAGGAATCCTTTGCTTCTCCCTTGAGGGCTTAGATGTCGTATCTGTTTTCCCCTTCCTGGGACTCCCGAATCATTTTTCTCAAATACTTTCCTTTTGGGGTTTTTTTTGGGAAATGAGGCCGGAGAGCTGCTCCTGGCCAGCAGGTGGCGATGTCTTCACTGTAAGGCTAGAAGAGACAATTCTGTTCTGTCTGTCTGTCTGATCTATCATCTATATCTATCAATCTACTAATCATCTATTTATCTATCCATTATCTATCAATCAATCTATCTTATCATCCATCCATCCACTATCATGTATCTAATCTATTTATCCATACTACTTATTTCTCCATATTTATCAATCTACCTATCATCCATCCCTATCTATCATCTATCTACATCTATCCATACTACTTATCTCTCCATATCTATCAATCTAACATCCATCCATCCACTCCCTATCATCTATCTTCTAATCTATTATCTATTTATCTATCTGCATCTAACCATACTAACCTATCCATATCTATCAATCTACCTATCATCCATCCCTATCTATCTGTAATCATATCTATCCATACTATTTATCTATCAATTCATACTACTTATCTATCATCCATCCATCTATCATCTATCTTATCTATCATCTATCTATATCCATACTAATCTATCCATATCTATCTATCATCCATCCCTATCTATCTATCATCTATCTACATCTATCCATACATTATCTCTCCATATCTATCAATCTAACATCCATCCATCCACTCCCTATCATCCATCTTCTAATCTATTATCTATTTATCTATCTACATCTATCCATACTAATCTATCCATATCTATCAATCATCCATCCATCCCTATATCTATCTATCATCTATCCACTCTACATCTATCCATACTACTTATCTATCCATATCTATCAATCTATCAGCCATCCATCCACTCCCTATCATCTAATCTATTATCTATTTATCTATCTACATCTAACCATACTAATCTATCCATATCTATCAATCTACCTATCATCCATCCCTATCTATCTGTAATCATATCTATCCATACTATTTATCTATCAATTCATACTACTTATCTATCATCCATCCATCATCTATCTTATCTATCATCTATCTATATCCATACTAATCTATCCATATCTATCTATCATCCATCTCTATCTATCTACCTGTTGTCTGTCTATCTACTGTCTGTCTATTTAACTATCTGTCTGTCTGTCTATCTTCTATCCATACTACTTAGTATAGATTATGGATAGATATTTATCTATCCATAGATAAATATCCATAGATATTTATCTATCCATAATCTACCTATTATCTATTTTATCTATCTCTCTGTATCTAATCTTTCATCGACCGTGTTTCCCCGAAAATAAGACAGGGTCTTATTTTCTTTTGACCCCCAAAATAAGCACTTGGCCTTATTTTTGGGGAGGTCTTATTTTTGAGGTGCAGGAGGCGATGAGCAGTCACCTCATGACTGCTGCCGACACAGCCACTCATCAGCTGTTCGCCCTGGCTAACCGCTGCGACCGGATGTCCCATCGCCGCCTCCCTGTTCTTTGCTAATGGCTTTTGCAGTGGCCATTAGCGTGACAGAAGGGGTGCGGTGGCTAAGGTTGCGGGAGCGGCCGTTAGGAAAGGGCGTGTGGGGTAGGTGGGGCATTTTCCCCCTCCCTCCCCTCCAGCCTCACCTCATGTTGTTTGTGTGGCGATCAACCTGAGGAAATGGCGGGAAACAGCTGTGCATGCGGTTAAATATTTTCAGGGAGGGCTTATTTTAGCACATGCGCTCAAAAGCCCGATTGGGCTTATTATCCAGGAAGGCCTTATTTTGGGAGAAACAGGGTATGTATCCATCATCTAGCCATATCATTTTCTATCTTATCGTCTATCAATCTCTAATCTGTCATCTATCCATCTCTATATTTATTATCTCTATCTCTGTCTTTCTGTCTATCGTCTGTCTGTCTAATCTGGCGAGATATGGTCCCAAGGTTACAGACAAACAAGACTTTGTGGTGTTATAGAATACTAACTAACAAAGCATGCATCCATCCATCTCTGTTGTGGCTCCGACAGCGAGGAGGCTGGTGTGGTGCTGCGCCAGCAGCCGGTGCAGCTTCCACTTGAGTTGGACAATGAGGAGGCTGGAGAAGATGTGGTGCCAGAGGCGGGAATTCAGCCAGGGCCTTCAGAACCTCCAGAAGCTCCCATAAGTGAAGAGGAAGAAAAGGAGGAGCCTCTTCTCAATGCACGGGTACGCAGAGCTGCCAAAAGGCAGGAGTGGCTCCTCAGGAGGAGGTCTCCTCGAGAGTAAGGCTTGGGGCTAATTGGCCACTCCCTTAGCCTATTTAAGGAAGGACGACGACTGAGGCAATTTGCAGGGAACAACTTCGTTCACTCTCCTTCGTGTCCTGATCTTAGTTCTCTTATCAGTTTCCTGCAAATTGCTTCTGGGCTTTCTGCCAACCATAGTAAGATTACAATTATTTATTCTTCTTGTAGGCTGTTAAGATGTTTAAGATGTCTAATATACTGGTTTAAATGAATACAGGTACTTCTTACCATTTGTTTAGGGCCCGTTCGGAGTTGCAGCGGCACTGACAAAAAGTGACTTATGACCAAACGGGGCAAAACTCAACCAACCATCTCGCTCGGCAACAGAAATTTTGGGCTCAGTTGTGGTCGTAAGTCGAGGACTACCATACCCGCAGTTCTGTTTTGGAAAGCAAGTTCTTGAATCATCTTTAAAATGGGATTTGTGACAAAAAAATGAAGAAGGCCGCAATGGTGGTACCTCTGAAGCAAATTACAGTGTATTGTGAAGTTTATTAGAACCGTTTTTATTACAAAGATCCAATCACCATGTACAGTTTTTACAACTTCCACTTAGCCAGAAGAGGAGAAGACAATGCGTTAATTCCAATTTCCCCAAATCAAAAATCAGCAGAAATCTGCGGTAGAATTTTTATCTACAATACAACTGTTCTACCAAGATGGGGAACAGAGGCAAAAAGAAGAGACATTTGGATTAAAAGAAGAGGGAGAAATAATCTAAAAAATCGTCCTGGATGTTATTTTCCGAGTGGTGTTTTTTTTCCCGCCCCCACTTGCCCCACTTGCTCTCTGTGTGCATTGGGACTACAGATCCCAGAATCCTTAGCAGTTGGAATGTTCCATAGCACCTTGTGGCTTTAAAAAAAAAAGAGGCTGATTTTAATTAATTGCTATAGTTATTACAATTAATGGCTTAGGGTGGTTAAGACTGCGACATTCAACAAAATATCTGGGGTTTGCCCCATGAGTGTGTGTGTGTGTGGGGGAACGGGTGGGCCCAATTTCAGGAAAGTCACCGAAATAATTAAGTTTATCGTTGTTAGAAACCTTTTGGCGTAGTTTTAATAAATAGCACGATGGAAATAGGCAGAGTCTCTGTCTAGTTAGAAACCTTTTGGCGTAGTTTTGATAAATGGCACGATGGAAATTAGCACAGCCCCTGTAAAGTCAGGTTGACCACCTGCCAGAAATCCACCGCAGCTCATTTTAAATTTCCCACGGGGGCATTTGGTGGCACGGCACGACGACAACCCCTGCCTCCTTGTGCGAACGATACAATTATCGTAATTTGCATTGTTTGTCTCGCTGCTTCAACCTTTCTATGCTTGGCGAAATAAACGAAGGGTTTTATTTTTCCCGTAAAAAAATGGGGAGGAGGAGGTTGGGGAAAAGAGGAAGAGGCAGGAACACCAAAATTGTTCCCGGCTTGGGAGCGTCACTTCTGAATCCATCCCAGCTATGAACTTAAAAGTTAGAAACCTTTTTGGCGTAGCTTTGAGAAATGGCACGATTGAAATAGGCACGGCGCCCCCTGGCAAAGTCAGGTCGATCACCTTCCAAAATTGCACCACTGCTCATCTTAAAAATCTCCGACTTTGGTGCAAGGCACGACGACACATCCCGTGTCTCCTTGTGCAAATGTTACCATTACACAATCTGGTCATCTCTCATAGCTAAAGCGTACACAAGACCAACTTCTCCCCATTTCACTTTCGACTAAAGGATTCTAGCTGTCCCCTCATCTCCAAGATGTCTTCACAAGAAACACAGACCCACTACCAGTGGTGAAATCCGATTTTTTTTTTTTTACTACCGGTTCTGTGGACTTGGCTTGGTGGGCGTAGCGTGGCTTGGTGGGTGTGGCAGGGGAAGGATACTGCAAAATCTCCATTCCCACCTCACTCCTGGGGGAAGGATATTGCAAAATCCCCATTCCCACCCCACTCGGGGGCCAGCCAGAGGTGGTCTTTGCCGGTTCTCCGAACTACTCAAAATTTCCGCTCCCGGTTCGACAGAACCTGCTAAATTTCACCCTTGCCCACTAGCCCAGTAACCTCCTTTACCGTCTGTGAATCCAGGCTCTGGGGTCAGTTTTGGATTATATCTCGAGCAAAGCTCGGGAGACCGGGTTCAGCGAACCAGGGTTTAGCATCCTGGGGGGACCCAATCCATCGATTCCATGAATCGGCACCCCTTAAAATACTTTTCCTGCCCCCACCCCACAAATCGAAAGACTACATTTTGCAATAAGCTGCAGGGTTTCTCAACCGTGGGGACTTGAGGATGAGTGGACTTCCACTCCCAGAATTCCCCAGCCATCATGTTTTAAAATGAATGGACTCCAATGCCCAGAATTCCCCAGCCAGAATGCTTTAAGATGGGTGGACTTCCACTCCCAGAATTCCCCAGGCAGCCTGCTTTACGATGGGTGGACTTCAAGCCGCTATGGTTGAGAAACACAGCAATACGGATAGAGTGCTAACATCTTCTTGAACCGTTTAGTTTGCTAGTTATATTCTCCGGAAGCGGGATAGAATTGCCAAATTTACCCCAGGCTCGGAGCGTCACTTTTGAAATCCATCCGTTATGAAAACCACTGGCTACGAGGAGTTTTTAAAAATTGTCTTCTGCTTGCCCTTTCTGGATTGCCTCTGGGTACCCCTGTCCGTTTTCCCCTCACCGTCCCCCCCCCGCCCAAAGCCAAATCTTCCCCCTCCCCGGAGACCCCTACCCCACCCAACCCCGTTGCTTGCAAAAAAAGCACCTGGAAAGTGTTTGGACAGAGATATTATTCTGGGGTTTAAAACAAGGCACCACGAGGAAATTATGGCCGGCCCGCACCGAAGGGCTGGTGTTGGACCGATCCGGCCATTTTTAAATAGCGTCTAAGAGATGGGGAAAGGGGTGAGAAAAGACCCCCCTCCCACTCCCTTGCCCCAGCTTCGGCTTTAGATAGGCTCAGGTTTCAGTTTATCAGCCAAAAAGTCATTCACGAAAGTTTCCACAATCGGTGGCGTGATCTCTTCGACATCCATGACGTATTTAGCACGGGCTGACATGTCCAAGATGGTGAGGAGAGGGGCAGCTTCGGGCAAGTTGGTGTAATCCCGAAGAGAGTCGGTCATGTCATCCTGGATTTGGAAAAAAAACAAGAAAAAAAGAGAATAAATGTCATTAAAATTGGTTTGGGCATTAATGCCAGGGTCAAACATTTATCGCTCGTGGCTGTCCTCCGCTTACGACGGCAACGGAGCCCAAATTTCTGTTGGTAAGTGAGACATTTGTGAAGTGAGTCTTGCCCCACTTTGCAACTTTTCTTGCCACAGTTGTTAAGTGAGTCACCGCCGTTCTTTTTTTTATTATTATTAAAGTTTTATTTTCTTTTAATACAAACATTTCATCTTTCATTAAACAGTCCGTCTGAGTACAATTTTAACAGTTAAAACTGTACCACCATATTCATTATTTATATCTGTTCTTATATTAATGCTAATACTTAACATACCTATTACCATAACATTTCTCTTCTTAACTTATTTAACTTTGTAATACATTGCTTTCATATTTGTTCTCTCACCATTGATAAAATAACTCCCATATATTATAAAAGTCAGACTCTTCCTTTCCTTTAATTGCAAGTGTTAATCTATTCATTTCTGCACATTCTAATATTTTCTTAATCACATTTCTATTCGTAGGAATCTCTTCGCTTTTCCAATTTTGAGGAAATACAATACTAGCTGCAGTTGTTACATGAATAATCAAATATACATTTCCTTTACTATAACATTCTGGTAAAATCCCCAACAGGAATAATTCAGGTTTTAAATCAATATGTTGTTGTGTCATATTCTCCAACCACATACAAATTTTTGCCCAATATCTTTTTGGTTCTATACATGTCCACCTGTTGTGGCCCGCCAGCAGCCTGTGCAGCTGGTAGCTGATTCCGACAGCGAGGAGGCTGGTGTGGTGATTCGCCAGCAGCCTGTGCAGCTGGCACCTGAGTCAGACAGTGAGGAGGCTGGAGAAGATATGGTGCCAGAGGCAGGGATTCAGCCAGGGCCTCCAGAACCTCCAGAAGCTCCTTTAAGTGAGGAAGACGAAGAGGAGGAGCCTCTTCTCGATGCACAGGCGCGCAGAGCTGCCAAAAGGCAGGAGTGGCTCCTCAGGAGGAGGTCTCCTCGAGAGTAAGGCTTGGGGCTAATTGGCCACTCCCTTAGCCTATTTAAGGAGGAACACCGACTGAAGCAATTTTGCAGGGAACAACTTCGTTCATATTCCTTCGTGTCTTGATTCCAGAAACGTTGGATTTGGCTCTCGTTTCTCTCTTGTCAGCGTTCCTGCAAATTGCTTCTGGGCATTCTGCCAACCACAGTAAGATTACGGTTATCTGAAATACTGTGCCTCAGAATTGAATTATTCTTCTTTGGATTCTTGTCGGCTGTTAAGGAAGTTAAATTAATTGCCCTTGTTCAGAAAAGACTGATTTAAACTGTACTTGTGTTTTTGAACAACTACTAAGAAAGCTCATTAGTAGTCCTTAATTAGTAAACTAAGGTTTGTACAGACTTGTGTGTGCTGCGTTCTTTGTGGTCCGTAGCTGGAGCAGAATACCACCACATATGATAATACGACCCCGGTGTCTGGTGACATCACACGGTTGTTAAATGAATCTGGCTTGGGGAATCTGGAAAAGGGATCACGTGATCTCCTGGACACAGCGACGGTTGTAAATGTGAGTCATGTTGCCAAGCATCCGAACGTAAATCACTATGGGGACGCTGCAGAGGTCGTTAAGTGTGAAAAACGGCCATGAGTCACATTTTTCCGTTGCCGTCGTAACTTTTAACAGTCACTAAGGAAACTGTTCGTAAGTCGAGAACTACCTGTAGGGGAGTCCTTCACATTCATTTAGTGATCGTTGAGGAGTTACAACGGCACTGAAAGATTGACCTGTGAGCGTTTTTCACACTTACGACCGTTGCAGCCTCCTCGTGGTCACGTGATCTACTTTTGGCGGCTTGACAACGGGTTCATATTTATGACGGTTGCAGTGTCCCAGGGTCATGGGATCCTGTTTTGCAACCAGCAAAAAGTCAGTGAGGAAGCCAGGTTCATTTTAACAGCCGTCTTCCTAACTCAGGGGTCAGCAACCTGCGGCTCTGGAGCCGCATGTGGCTCTTCCATCCCTCTGCTGCGGCTCCCTGTCACCAATTGACTCCGCAATTGATAGGGCTTTTGGTTAGGACAGGTAGAGGAAAAAGGACGCCACGCTAGGAGGAGACTCTATGGTGGGGGAACTAGACTTCTGATTGGTCCCAGAATTGAATGGGGCTTCCGGTTAGGACCTTTGTGACTCTTTGAGTATTTAAGGTTGCCGACCCTGTCCTAACTTAACAACGGCGGTGTTTCACTTAACAAATTGTGGCAAGAAAGTTCGCAAAATGAGGCAAAACTCACTTAACAACTGTCTTGCTTAGGAACAGGAATTTTGGGCTCCACTGCAGTCATAAGTTGAGGACTATTTGTAACTTCAGATGTATTTTTCTACCCCAAATCTAGTTTATTTTTTTTCTACAAGTCTGTGGAAATCTCGAGGATTTGAACAGGAGATAAAACTTTAATATTCTCTCTCTCTCTCTCTCATCTATCTCTATCGATCGTACGGTACCAACCTACCTACCTACCTACCTTCCATCATCTATCTTATCTCCAGTGGTGGGATTCAAATAATTTAACAACCGGTTCTCTGCCCTAATGACCAGCTAGGTAGGCGTGGCTCGGTGGTCGTGTGACTGTATGGGCATGGCCAATTCAACGTCACTCACGTCGATGGGCGCTTCGCCTTAGCTGTTACAATGTAATAAGGGTTAACCAGAGAGGCAGTTTCTGTAAGCAGGGCAATAAAGATTAGGCTAGAAACAACACCAGAATGTTTCAGTTCCTTACAGGATTAGCCCTGTAAAGTGGAAAAAAACAAAATAAGATTTCTTCCAACAACCGGTTCTCCCGAACAGGTGCGAACTGGCTGAATCCCACCACTTCTTATCTCTATTTATATATATACCTATGTATCATCTATCAGGGAGGGAGGGAGGGAGAGAGGGAGAGGGAGAGAGGGAGAGGGAGAGGGAGAGAGAGAGAGAGAGAGAGAGAGAGAGAGAGATCAGTGGTGAAATCCCTTTTTTTTTTCACTACCGGTTCTGTGGGCGTGGCTTGGTGGGCGTGGTATGGCTTGGTGGGCGTGGCAGGGGAAGGATACTGCAAAAACCCCATTCCCTCCCCACTCCTGAGGGAAGGATATTGCAAAATCTCCATTCCCACCCCACTCTGGGGCCAGACAGAGGTGGTATCTGCCGGTTCTCCGAACTGCTCAAAATTTCCGCTACCAGTTCGACAGAATCTGCTTTACACCCTTACAATCCCCAATTTAATTTGTTCACTGCATTTTGGAGGACAGCCCCCTCTCCGGATGAGGTTACGGTGCTGATTTGAACGGCCAAAAATTCCACGCAGGCAGAGGACGATGGGTTGAAGACATCCGCCGTCAAAACAGGCCAAGAGATTTCCTCAGATTTCCTAAGGCTGAAAATTTCCTTGCGGTATCAAAACCCCGGGATTAAATTGCATCATCTCCAGCCACGAGGGCAGTCTCTCCTAACCACATTCTAGGCTTCCTTAATTCTGGATTTTCCTGCTTGTAAGCATTTCTCAATATCCGATTTATTCGAAGCTGAAATTCTTTGCTTTAATATCTTTCGGGGGGGGGGGGATTTCAAGCCTTCTTCTGCCTGTTTTATTTCAGGTCTCCTGTTTGCTTCTCGAAGGCTTGAGGAAACAATATTTTGTACATTTTTGGGGCGTTCAATTAAATCCTTTTTTTTTTTTTTGTACTTCTAAATTTTTGCCTTCTTTAATAGCACCTTCCATTCCTCTCAGTTTTATCCCACAAATTACAAATTTCGGAATTAGAATTTAGCTGTACGAAGAGTGACTGAGCCAAATTGCATAATTCTCTTTAGAGCAGTGTTTGTCACGCCTGGCAAATTTAAGATGGGTGGAGCTCCCAGAATTCCCCAGCCAGCAAGCTAACTGGGGAGTTCTGGGAGTTGAAGTCCACCCATATTCAAGCATGATGGCTGGGGGATTCTGGGAGTTGAAGTCCACCCCTCTTAAAACATTGCTGGCTAGGGAATTCTGGGAGTTGAAGTCCACCCATCTTAAAGCAGGCTGGCTAGGGAACTCTGGGAGTTGAAGTCCATCCATCTTAAAGCATGATGGCTAGGGAACTCTGGGAGTTGGAGTCCACCCATCTTAAAGCATGCTGGCTAGGGAATTCTGGGAGTTGAAGTCCACCCATCTTAAAGCAGGCTGGCTAGGGAACTCTGGGAGTTGAAGTCCATCCATTTTAAAGCATGGTGGCTGGGGAATTCTGGGAGATGAAGTCCACCCCTCTTAAAGCATGCTGGCTGGGGAATTCTGGGAGTTGAAGTCCATCCATCTTAAAGCATGCTGGCTAGGGAATTCTGGGAGTTGCAGTCCAGAAATCTTAAACTGGCCAAGGCTGAGAAACACTGATCCAGAATCTGCTATGTATACTGTGCGGTCCTCTTCCCACATTATACAACACCCTTGAGAGGTACGTCTCTACCTTCATCCTTTCCTGCTTGCTTTAAGGTTGGTCACAATATCCTCTCCTTGGCAGGTTGGCATCCGCCAAGGAGGGGGCCCTTTTTCTCACCCCTCCCACCCCATGTCCCTGGAATACCTTTTTATTATCCCAATTTTGCCATGCCCTATAAGTGCCAAAACTGAGGAAAAGCCCTTCAGAGGCATTTCTTTGCCTTGACGTTTTTTTCATCTTCGGACCGCCAGCAAATGTTTAAATATTTTGGACCCCGCCTCTTCCTTGTTAAATAGCATCCATAATTTGCTTTCTGGTGGCAACTGCTCTCCGCAGTCAGTTTTTCTTTTCTTTTTTTTCCCCCCGCGAAAAAAAGACAGACCAGAATTATATTTAAGTCAGCAAAAATAAATCTCGCCCCGGGAACTGGCTTCATTCTGCGGCTGCTTTTTTTGTTTTTTTTTCCGGAGACTCCCCCCCAATTGCAAAAAAAAAGAAAAAAAAAGGCTTGCTGGATAGAATTTATGGCCGAATTTATTATCTCTCCCGGCTTTGTGTGGTTCTTCCTGGACCTGCCGCGGCCCATAGTGCAGGGGTGGGTCCATCGGGCTTCCGGTTTGCCCGAAGCGGTCCGGACCGGCAGCAGCTCACCACTGCCCGGGATGCAGCTACCATCATAAATACGTGCCGTTCACTAAACATGTAAATTTTGATCACAGGCCGTGCGGGCTCTTGTGACGGTCGTAATTGCGAGGAACGGTCCTAAGTCACTGTTTCTCAGCGCTGTTGGGCACGAACCAAATGGTCGTAAATTGAGAACTACCTGTGCTGTGTACGGATGCCCTACAGCGGAGGCGAAAGGGGGAGGGGAGGAGAACGGGCAGTCTGTCGGCGGGAACGTCACCTCTGTCTTTTGACAGCCTCTCATCAAGGGGCAGTAGGTCAAAAAAGTCAAGATGGTGGGCACAACCAAGCCTCTCCCCCTCCCCCGCCCACTCCTTTTCTGCTTCCTTAATGGTGTAAAAATAGAGTAGAGTTTGGGATTATATAGCCATGAGCAGTGGTGGGATTCAAACAATTTAACAACATGTTCTCTGCCCTACGTAGAGTAGAGTAGAGTAGAGTAGAGTAGAGTAGAGTAGAATAGAATAGAATAGAATAGAATAGAATAGAATAGAATAGAATAGAATAGAATAGAATAGAATGTTTTCCTTTTTTTCGTTTTGTTTTCTCCTACTCTCTAGAGTGGAGAGATTGCAGGGGAAGGGATTAGAAGAGAGTAAGCTAACCACAATGGGGATACATATTACATAAAATGTTAATATCACTTTATAAGGCCTTGGTAAGACCCCAGAGTTCCTCAGCCAGCCATGCCTGTTTTGTTTTGTTTTCTCCTACTCTCTAGAGTGGAGAGATTGCAGGGGAAGGGATTAGAAGAGAGTAAGCTAACCACAATGGGGATACATATTACGTAAAGTGTTAATATCACTTTATAAGGCCTTGGTAAGACCCCAGAATTCCTCAGCCAGCCATGCCTGTTTTGTTTTGTTTTCTCCTACCCATTAGAGTGGAGAGATTGCAGAGGAAAGGATTAGAAGAGAGTAAGCTAACCGCAATGGGGATACATATTACGTAAAGTGTTAATATCACTTTATAAGGCCTTGGTAAGACCCCAGAATTCCTCAGCCAGCCATGCCTGGTTTTTTTCCCCCCTCCTATCCTCTAGAGTGGAGAGATTGCAGAGGAAGGGATTAGAAGAGAGTAAGGGAACCACAACGGGGATACATATCACGTGAAGTGTTAATACTCTTTTATAATGCCTTGGTAAGACCACACTTGGAATACTGCGTCCAGTTTTGGTCTCCAAGATGCAAAAAAGATGTCGAGACTCTGGAAAGAGTGCAGAGAAGAGCAACAAAGATGATTAGGGGACTGGAGGCTAAAACATACGAAGAACGGTTGCAGGAATTGGGTATGTCTAGTTTAATAGAAAAAAAGGACTAGGAGTGAGCAGGGGCTGTACTAGTAGATCTCCAAGGTCCCTTGGGGTCAAATTATTCTCCAAAGCACCTGAAGGCAGGACAAGAAACAACGGATGGAAACTAATCAAGGAGAGAAGCAACCTGGAATGAAGGAGAAACTTCCTAAGAGGGAGGACAATTAAACAGTGGAACAGCTTGCCACCAGAAGTTGAGGGTGCTCCATCACTGGAGAAGAGACTGGACAGTCATTTGTCTGAAATGGTCTAGAGGACCTCCAAGCAAGGACCCTTCCAACTCTGTCATTCTGTGTTCTTTCCACAGGCCATTGCCACCGGACGCCAGGGATTAGCGGTGCTTCTCCAAAAAGCCACGGACGATCTGACTTACACCAGCTCTGCCTTCCGGACGACATCGAAGCCCGGGGAGTGGGCGGCCTCCTCAACTATTACTACAGGGACGATGGCCTGAAGATCTGGGAAGCCATCAAGAGGTGAAGGAGCTGGGCCAGAGAGTTGGGTAGGGCCTCGCAAGCTTCTCCCGCTTGGTGTCCTCCTAAGAGGTCAGCCAGAACTGGGGGACAGGCTGCTTGGAAGGGGCGACAAAGGAGCCAGAATCGTCCACCGTCGTAATTTCAGCCTGATGAATGGAGGTTGCAAGGGTGGTGATTCGAGTCTCATGCAAGAGGGAGAGGTTGGGAACCATGGGATATTGGCCCCGTAGCTACATCTGGAGGCTCCACCTCCCAACTCCTGCGACCATAAACTTGGATAGGAGATAATCTTTGTAGCTCAGGGCTGAAATGAGGTTTCTGGTTGAAGCAGACCCAGCTTGTTCTGCCCCAGCTACGGACCCCAAAGAACGCAGCACACACAAAGTCCGTACAAACCTTAATTAACTAATTAAGGACTACTAACGAGCTTCCTTAGTAGTTGTTCGAACACAAGTACAATAAATCAGTCTTTTCTGAACAAGGCTGTTCATTTAACTTCATGAACAGCCAACAAGAATCCGAAGAATAATAACTCAGTTCTGAGGCACAGTCTTTCAGATAACCGTCATCTTACTGTGGTTGGCAGAATGCCCAGAAGCAATTTGCAGGAAAACTGATAAGAGAGAAACAAGAGCCGAATCAAACGTAATCAAGACGC
>NW_026844044.1:0-51214 GCF_029531705.1 Pantherophis guttatus
TTTTTTTTTGAAAACCAAATGCAAAAACGGACACCAGGATGAGTTTCGGGACGAAATTCCATGTCTAAAAATGGTGTTACTTCCACTTTTTAAAAATCGAGCCTTTTTGGTGCCTGGGGAAGAAAACGCATGACTTAATGTTCATGAAAAATGCTGCCCAGGAACCAAAATGTTTTTTGAAGCCAATTTTTTTTTTTTGAAACCAAATGCAAAAACGGACACCAGGATGAGTTTCGGACGAAATTCCATGTCTAAAAATGGTGTTACTTCCACTTTTTTAAAAATCGAGCCTTTTTGGTGCCTGGGGAAGAAAACGCATGACTTAATGTTCATGAAAAATGCTGCCCAGGAACCAAAATGTTTTTGAAGCCAATTTTTTTTGAAACCAAATGCAAAAACGGACACCAGGATGAGTTTCGGGACGAAAATTCCATGTCTAAAAATGGTGTTTACTTCCACTTTTTAAAAATCGAGCCTTTTTGGTGCCTGGGGAAGAAAACGCATGACTTAATGTTCATGAAAAATGCTGCCCAGGAACCAAAATGTTTTTGAAGCCAATTTTTTTTTGAAACCAAATGCAAAAACGGACACCAGGATGAGTTTCGGGACGAAATTCCATGTCTAAAAATGGTGTTACTTCCACTTTTTAAAATTGAGCCTTTTTGGTGCCTGGGAAGAAAACGCATGACTTAATGTTCATGAAAAATGCTGCCCAGGAACCAAAATGTTTTTTGAAGCCATTTTTTTTTTTTTGAAACCAAATGCAAAAACGGACACCAGGATGAGTTTCGGGACGAAATTCCATGTCTAAAAATGGTGTTACTTCCACTTTTTAAAAATTGAGCCTTTTGGTGCCTGGGGAAAGAAAACGCATGACTTAATGTTCATGAAAAATGCTGCCCAGGAACCAAAATGTTTTTTTGAAGCAATTTTTTTTTTGAAACCAAATGCAAAAACGGACACCAGGATGAGTTTTCGGGACGAAATTCCATGTCTAAAAATGGTGTTACTTCCACTTTTTAAAAATCGAGCCTTTTTGGTGCCTGGGAAGAAAACGCATGACTTAATGTTCATGAAAAATGCTGCCCAGGAACCAAAATGTTTTTTGAAGCCAATTTTTTTTTTGAAACCAAATGCAAAAACGACACCAGGATGAGTTTCGGGACGAAATTCCATGTCTAAAAATGGTGTTACTTCCACTTTTTAAAAATTGAGCCTTTTTGGTGCCTGGGGAAGAAAACGCATGACTTAATGTTCATGAAAAATGCTGCCCAGGAAACAAAATGTTTTTGAAGCCAATTTTTTTTTTTTGAAACCAATGCAAAAACGGACACCAGGATGAGTTTCGGGACGAAATTCCATGTCTAAAAATGGTGTTACTTACTTCCACTTTTTAAAAATCGAGCCTTTTTGGTGCCTGGGGAAGAAAACGCATGACTTAATGTTCATGAAAAATGCTGCCCAGGAACCAAAATGTTTTTTGAAGCCATTTTTTTTTTGAAACCAAATGCAAAAACGGACACCAGGATGAGTTTCGGGACGAAATTCCATGTCTAAAAATGGTGTTACTTCCACTTTTTAAAAATCGAGCCTTTTGGTGCCTGGGGAAGAAAACGCATGACTTAATGTTCATGAAAAATGCTGCCCAGGAACCAAAATGTTTTTTGAAGCCATTTTTTTTTTGAAACCAAATGCAAAAACGGACACCAGGATGAGTTTCGGGACGAAATTCCATGTCTAAAAATGGTGTTACTTCCACTTTTTAAAAATCGAGCCTTTTTGGTGCCTGGGGAAGAAAACGCATGACTTAATGTTCATGAAAAATGCTGCCCAGGAACCAAAATGTTTTTTGAAGCCAATTTTTTTTTTTGAAACCAAATGCAAAAACGGACACCAGGATGAGTTTTTCGGGACGAAATTCCATGTCTAAAAATGGTGTTACTTCCACTTTTTAAAAATTGAGCCTTTTTGGTGCCTGGGGAAGAAAACGCATGACTTAATGTTCATGAAAAATGCTGCCCAGGAACCAAAATGTTTTTTGAAGCCATTTTTTTTTTTGAAACCAAATGCAAAAACGGACACCAGATGAGTTTTCGGGACGAAATTCCATGTCTAAAAATGGTGTTACTTCCACTTTTTAAAAATTGAGCCTTTTTGGTGCCTGGGAAGAAAACGCATGACTTAATGTTCATGAAAAATGCTGCCCAGGAACCAAAATGTTTTTTGAAGCCAATTTTTTTTTTTTGAAACCAAATGCAAAAACGGACACCAGGATGAGTTTCGGGACGAAATTCCATGTCTAAAAATGGTGTTACTTCCACTTTTTAAAAATCGAGCCTTTTTGGTGCCTGGGGAAGAAAACGCATGACTTAATGTTCATGAAAAATGCTGCCCAGGAACCAAAATGTTTTTTGAAGCCAATTTTTTTTTTTTTAAACCAAATGCAAAAACGGACACCAGGATGAGTTTCGGGACGAAATTCCATGTCTAAAAATGGTGTTACTTCCACTTTTTAAAAATTGAGCCTTTTTGGTGCCTGGGGAAGAAAACGCATGACTTAATGTTCATGAAAAATGCTGCCCAGGAACCAAAATGTTTTTTGAAGCCATTTTTTTTTTTGAAACCAAATGCAAAAACGGACACCAGGATGAGTTTCGGGACGAAATTCCATGTCTAAAAATGGTGTTACTTCCACTTTTTAAAAATCGAGCCTTTTTGGTGCCTGGGAAGAAAACGCATGAACTTAATGTTCATGAAAAATGCTGCCCAGGAACCAAAATGTTTTTTGAAGCCAATTTTTTTTTTTGAAACCAAATGCAAAAACGGACACCAGGATGAGTTTCGGGACGAAATTCCATGTCTAAAAATGGTGTTACTTCCACTTTTTAAAAATCGAGCCTTTTTGGTGCCTGGGGAAGAAAACGCATGACTTAATGTTCATGAAAAATGCTGCCCAGAACCAAAATGTTTTTTGAAGCCAATTTTTTTTTTTTTAAACCAAATGCAAAAACGGACACCAGGATGAGTTTCGGGACGAAATTCCATGTCTAAAAATGGTGTTACTTCCACTTTTTAAAAATGAGCCTTTTTGGTGCCTGGGGAAGAAAACGCATGACTTAATGTTCATGAAAAATGCTGCCCAGGAACCAAAATGTTTTTTGAAGCCATTTTTTTTTTTTGAAACCAAATGCAAAAACGGACACCAGGATGAGTTTCGGGACGAAATTCCATGTCTAAAAATGGTGTTACTTCCACTTTTTAAAAATTGAGCCTTTTGGTGCCTGGGGAAGAAAACGCATGACTTAATGTTCATGAAAAATGCTGCCCAGGAACCAAAATGTTTTTTGAAGCCAATTTTTTTTTTGAAACCAAATGCAAAAACGGACACCAGGATGAGTTTCGGGACGAAATTCCATGTCTAAAAATGGTGTTACTTCCACTTTTTAAAAATTGAGCCTTTTTGCCTGGGGAAGAAAACGCATGACTTAATGTTCATGAAAAATGCTGCCCAGGAACCAAAATGTTTTTTGAAGCCAATTTTTTTTTTTGAAACCAAATGCAAAAACGGACACCAGGATGAGTTTCGGACGAAATTCCATGTCTAAAAATGGTGTTACTTCCACTTTTTAAAAATCGAGCCTTTTTGGTGCCTGGGGAAGAAAACGCATGACTTAATGTTCATGAAAAATGCTGCCCAGGAACCAAAATGTTTTTTGAAGCCAATTTTTTTTTTTTGAAACCAAATGCAAAAACGGACACCAGGATGAGTTTCGGGACGAAATTCCATGTCTAAAAATGGTGTTACTTCCACTTTTTAAAAATTGAGCCTTTTTGGTGCCTGGGGAAGAAAACGCATGACTTAATGTTCATGAAAAATGCTGCCCAGGAACCAAAATGTTTTTTGAAGCCAATTTTTTTTTTTTGAAACCAAATGCAAAAACGGACACCAGGATGAGTTTCGGGACGAAATTCCATGTCTAAAAATGGTGTTACTTCCACTTTTTAAAAAATCGAGCCTTTTTGGTGCCTGGGAAGAAAACGCATGACTTAATGTTCATGAAAAATGCTGCCCAGGAACCAAAATGTTTTTTGAAGCCAATTTTTTTTTTTGAAACCAAATGCAAAAACGGACACCAGGATGAGTTTCGGGACGAAATTCCATGTCTAAAAATGGTGTTACTTCCACTTTTTAAAATTCGAGCCTTTTTGGTGCCTGGGGAAGAAAACGCATGACTTAATGTTCATGAAAAATGCTGCCCAGGAACCAAAATGTTTTTTGAAGCCAATTTTTTTTTTTTGAAACCAAATGCAAAAACGGACACCAGGATGAGTTTCGGGACGAAATTCCATGTCTAAAAATGGTGTTACTTCCACTTTTTAAAAATTGAGCCTTTTTGGTGCCTGGGGAAGAAAACGCATGACTTAATGTTCATGAAAAATGCTGCCCAGGAACCAAAATGTTTTTTGAAGCCAATTTTTTTTTTTTTTGAAACCAAATGCAAAAACGGACACCAGGATGAGTTTCGGGACGAAATTCCATGTCTAAAAATGGTGTTACTTCCACTTTTTAAAAATCGAGCCTTTTTGGTGCCTGGGGAAGAAAACGCATGACTTAATGTTCATGAAAAATGCTGCCCAGGAACCAAAATGTTTTTTGAAGCCAATTTTTTTTTTGAAACCAAATGCAAAAACGGACACCAGGATGAGTTTCGGGACGAAATTCCATGTCTAAAAATGGTGTTACTTCCACTTTTTAAAAATTGAGCCTTTTTGGTGCCTGGGGAAGAAAACGCATGACTTAATGTTCATGAAAAATGCTGCCCAGGAACCAAAATGTTTTTTGAAGCCAATTTTTTTTTTTGAAACCAAATGCAAAAACGGACACCAGGATGAGTTTCGGGACGAAATTCCATGTCTAAAAATGGTGTTACTTCCACTTTTTAAAAATCGAGCCTTTTTGGTGCCTGGGGAAGAAAACGCATGACTTAATGTTCATGAAAAATGCTGCCCAGGAACCAAAATGTTTTTTGAAGCCAATTTTTTTTTTTTTGAAACCAAATGCAAAAACGGACACCAGGATGAGTTTCGGGACGAAATTCCATGTCTAAAAATGGTGTTACTTCCACTTTTTAAAAATCGAGCCTTTTTGGTGCCTGGGAAGAAAACGCATGACTTAATGTTCATGAAAAATGCTGCCCAGGAACCAAAATGTTTTTTGAAGCCAATTTTTTTTTTGAAACCAAATGCAAAAACGGACACCAGGATGAGTTTCGGGACGAAATTCCATGTCTAAAAATGGTGTTACTTCCACTTTTTAAAAATTGAGCCTTTTTGGTGCCTGGGGAAGAAAACGCATGACTTAATGTTCATGAAAAATGCTGCCCAGGAACCAAAATGTTTTTTGAAGCCAATTTTTTTTTTTTGAAACCAAATGCAAAAACGGACACCAGGATGAGTTTCGGGACGAAATTCCATGTCTAAAAATGGTGTTACTTCCACTTTTTAAAAATTGAGCCTTTTTGGTGCCTGGGGAAGAAAACGCATGACTTAATGTTCATGAAAAATGCTGCCCAGGAACCAAAATGTTTTTTGAAGCCATTTTTTTTTTTTGAAACCAAATGCAAAAACGGACACCAGGATGAGTTTCGGGACGAAATTCCATGTCTAAAAATGGTGTTACTTCCACTTTTTAAAAATTGAGCCTTTTTGGTGCCTGGGGAAGAAAACGCATGACTTAATGTTCATGAAAAATGCTGCCCAGGAACCAAAATGTTTTTTGAAGCCAATTTTTTTTTTTTTAAACCAAATGCAAAAACGGACACCAGGATGAGTTTCGGGACGAAATTCCATGTCTAAAAATGGTGTTACTTCCACTTTTTAAAAAACGAGCCTTTTTGGTGCCTGGGAAAGAAAACGCATGACTTAATGTTCATGAAAAATGCTGCCCAGGAACCAAAATGTTTTTTGAAGCCAATTTTTTTTTTGAAACCAAATGCAAAAACGGACACCAGGATGAGTTTCGGGACGAAATTCCATGTCTAAAAATGGTGTTACTTCCACTTTTTAAAAATCGAGCCTTTTTGGTGCCTGGGAAAGAAAACGCATGACTTAATGTTCATGAAAAATGCTGCCCAGGAACCAAAATGTTTTTTGAAGCCAATTTTTTTTTTTGAAACCAAATGCAAAAACGGACACCAGGATGAGTTTCGGGACGAAATTCCATGTCTAAAAATGGTGTTACTTCCACTTTTTAAAAATCGAGCCTTTTTGGTGCCTGGGGAAGAAAACGCATGACTTAATGTTCATGAAAAATGCTGCCCAGGAACCAAAATGTTTTTTGAAGCCAATTTTTTTTTTTTAAACCAAATGCAAAAACGGACACCAGGATGAGTTTCGGGACGAAATTCCATGTCTAAAAATGGTGTTACTTCCACTTTTTAAAAATGAGCCTTTTTGGTGCCTGGGGAAGAAAACGCATGACTTAATGTTCATGAAAAATGCTGCCCAGGAACCAAAATGTTTTTTGAAGCCAATTTTTTTTTTTTGAAACCAAATGCAAAAACGGACACCAGGATGAGTTTCGGGACGAAATTCCATGTCTAAAAATGGTGTTACTTCCACTTTTTAAAAATTGAGCCTTTTTGGTGCCTGGGGAAGAAAACGCATGACTTAATGTTCATGAAAAATGCTGCCCAGGAACCAAAATGTTTTTTGAAGCCAATTTTTTTTTTTGAAACCAAATGCAAAAACGGACACCAGGATGAGTTTCGGGACGAAATTCCATGTCTAAAAATGGTGTTACTTCCACTTTTTAAAAATTGAGCCTTTTTGGTGCCTGGGGAAGAAAACGCATGACTTAATGTTCATGAAAAATGCTGCCCAGGAACCAAAATGTTTTTTGAAGCCAATTTTTTTTTTTGAAACCAAATGCAAAAACGGACACCAGGATGAGTTTCGGGACGAAATTCCATGTCTAAAAATGGTGTTACTTCCACTTTTTAAAAATTGAGCCTTTTTGGTGCCTGGGGAAGAAAACGCATGACTTAATGTTCATGAAAAATGCTGCCCAGGAACCAAAATGTTTTTTGAAGCCAATTTTTTTTTTTGAAACCAAATGCAAAAACGGACACCAGGATGAGTTTCGGGACGAAATTCCATGTCTAAAAATGGTGTTACTTCCACTTTTTAAAAATTGAGCCTTTTTGGTGCCTGGGGAAGAAAACGCATGACTTAATGTTCATGAAAAATGCTGCCCAGGAACCAAAATGTTTTTTGAAGCCAATTTTTTTTTTTGAAACCAAATGCAAAAACGGACACCAGGATGAGTTTCGGGACGAAATTCCATGTCTAAAAATGGTGTTACTTCCACTTTTTAAAAATCGAGCCTTTTTGGTGCCTGGGGAAGAAAACGCATGACTTAATGTTCATGAAAAATGCTGCCCAGGAACCAAAATGTTTTTTGAAGCCAATTTTTTTTTTTGAAACCAAATGCAAAAACGGACACCAGGATGAGTTTCGGGACGAAATTCCATGTCTAAAAATGGTGTTACTTCCACTTTTTAAAAATCGAGCCTTTTTGGTGCCTGGGGAAGAAAACGCATGACTTAATGTTCATGAAAAATGCTGCCCAGGAACCAAAATGTTTTTTGAAGCCAATTTTTTTTTTTGAAACCAAATGCAAAAACGGACACCAGGATGAGTTTCGGGACGAAATTCCATGTCTAAAAATGGTGTTACTTCCACTTTTTAAAAATTGAGCCTTTTTGGTGCCTGGGGAAGAAAACGCATGACTTAATGTTCATGAAAAATGCTGCCCAGGAACCAAAATGTTTTTTGAAGCCAATTTTTTTTTTTGAAACCAAATGCAAAAACGGACACCAGGATGAGTTTCGGGACGAAATTCCATGTCTAAAAATGGTGTTACTTCCACTTTTTAAAAATCGAGCCTTTTTGGTGCCTGGGGAAGAAAACGCATGACTTAATGTTCATGAAAAATGCTGCCCAGGAACCAAAATGTTTTTTGAAGCCAATTTTTTTTTTTTGAAACCAAATGCAAAAACGGACACCAGGATGAGTTTCGGGACGAAATTCCATGTCTAAAAATGGTGTTACTTCCACTTTTTAAAAATTGAGCCTTTTTGGTGCCTGGGGAAGAAAACGCATGACTTAATGTTCATGAAAAATGCTGCCCAGGAACCAAAATGTTTTTTGAAGCCAATTTTTTTTTTTGAAACCAAATGCAAAAACGGACACCAGGATGAGTTTCGGGACGAAATTCCATGTCTAAAAATGGTGTTACTTCCACTTTTTAAAAATTGAGCCTTTTTGGTGCCTGGGGAAGAAAACGCATGACTTAATGTTCATGAAAAATGCTGCCCAGGAACCAAAATGTTTTTTGAAGCCAATTTTTTTTTTTGAAACCAAATGCAAAAACGGACACCAGGATGAGTTTCGGGACGAAATTCCATGTCTAAAAATGGTGTTACTTCCACTTTTTAAAAATCGAGCCTTTTTGGTGCCTGGGGAAGAAAACGCATGACTTAATGTTCATGAAAAATGCTGCCCAGGAACCAAAATGTTTTTTGAAGCCAATTTTTTTTTTTTGAAACCAAATGCAAAAACGGACACCAGGATGAGTTTCGGGACGAAATTCCATGTCTAAAAATGGTGTTACTTCCACTTTTTAAAAATTGAGCCTTTTTGGTGCCTGGGGAAGAAAACGCATGACTTAATGTTCATGAAAAATGCTGCCCAGGAACCAAAATGTTTTTTGAAGCCAATTTTTTTTTTTGAAACCAAATGCAAAAACGGACACCAGGATGAGTTTCGGGACGAAATTCCATGTCTAAAAATGGTGTTACTTCCACTTTTTAAAAATTGAGCCTTTTTGGTGCCTGGGGAAGAAAACGCATGACTTAATGTTCATGAAAAATGCTGCCCAGGAACCAAAATGTTTTTTGAAGCCAATTTTTTTTTTTGAAACCAAATGCAAAAACGGACACCAGGATGAGTTTCGGGACGAAATTCCATGTCTAAAAATGGTGTTACTTCCACTTTTTAAAAATCGAGCCTTTTTGGTGCCTGGGGAAGAAAACGCATGACTTAATGTTCATGAAAAATGCTGCCCAGGAACCAAAATGTTTTTTGAAGCCAATTTTTTTTTTTGAAACCAAATGCAAAAACGGACACCAGGATGAGTTTCGGGACGAAATTCCATGTCTAAAAATGGTGTTACTTCCACTTTTTAAAAATTGAGCCTTTTTGGTGCCTGGGGAAGAAAACGCATGACTTAATGTTCATGAAAAATGCTGCCCAGGAACCAAAATGTTTTTTGAAGCCAATTTTTTTTTTTGAAACCAAATGCAAAAACGGACACCAGGATGAGTTTCGGGACGAAATTCCATGTCTAAAAATGGTGTTACTTCCACTTTTTAAAAATTGAGCCTTTTTGGTGCCTGGGGAAGAAAACGCATGACTTAATGTTCATGAAAAATGCTGCCCAGGAACCAAAATGTTTTTTGAAGCCAATTTTTTTTTTTGAAACCAAATGCAAAAACGGACACCAGGATGAGTTTCGGGACGAAATTCCATGTCTAAAAATGGTGTTACTTCCACTTTTTAAAAATTGAGCCTTTTTGGTGCCTGGGGAAGAAAACGCATGACTTAATGTTCATGAAAAATGCTGCCCAGGAACCAAAATGTTTTTTGAAGCCAATTTTTTTTTTTTGAAACCAAATGCAAAAACGGACACCAGGATGAGTTTCGGGACGAAATTCCATGTCTAAAAATGGTGTTACTTCCACTTTTTAAAAATTGAGCCTTTTTGGTGCCTGGGGAAGAAAACGCATGACTTAATGTTCATGAAAAATGCTGCCCAGGAACCAAAATGTTTTTTGAAGCCAATTTTTTTTTTTGAAACCAAATGCAAAAACGGACACCAGGATGAGTTTCGGGACGAAATTCCATGTCTAAAAATGGTGTTACTTCCACTTTTTAAAAATTGAGCCTTTTTGGTGCCTGGGGAAGAAAACGCATGACTTAATGTTCATGAAAAATGCTGCCCAGGAACCAAAATGTTTTTTGAAGCCAATTTTTTTTTTTGAAACCAAATGCAAAAACGGACACCAGGATGAGTTTCGGGACGAAATTCCATGTCTAAAAATGGTGTTACTTCCACTTTTTAAAAATTGAGCCTTTTTGGTGCCTGGGGAAGAAAACGCATGACTTAATGTTCATGAAAAATGCTGCCCAGGAACCAAAATGTTTTTTGAAGCCAATTTTTTTTTTTTGAAACCAAATGCAAAAACGGACACCAGGATGAGTTTCGGGACGAAATTCCATGTCTAAAAATGGTGTTACTTCCACTTTTTAAAAATTGAGCCTTTTTGGTGCCTGGGGAAGAAAACGCATGACTTAATGTTCATGAAAAATGCTGCCCAGGAACCAAAATGTTTTTTGAAGCCAATTTTTTTTTTTTGAAACCAAATGCAAAAACGGACACCAGGATGAGTTTCGGGACGAAATTCCATGTCTAAAAATGGTGTTACTTCCACTTTTTAAAAATTGAGCCTTTTTGGTGCCTGGGGAAGAAAACGCATGACTTAATGTTCATGAAAAATGCTGCCCAGGAACCAAAATGTTTTTTGAAGCCAATTTTTTTTTTTGAAACCAAATGCAAAAACGGACACCAGGATGAGTTTCGGGACGAAATTCCATGTCTAAAAATGGTGTTACTTCCACTTTTTAAAAATCGAGCCTTTTTGGTGCCTGGGGAAGAAAACGCATGACTTAATGTTCATGAAAAATGCTGCCCAGGAACCAAAATGTTTTTTGAAGCCAATTTTTTTTTTTGAAACCAAATGCAAAAACGGACACCAGGATGAGTTTCGGGACGAAATTCCATGTCTAAAAATGGTGTTACTTCCACTTTTTAAAAATTGAGCCTTTTTGGTGCCTGGGGAAGAAAACGCATGACTTAATGTTCATGAAAAATGCTGCCCAGGAACCAAAATGTTTTTTGAAGCCAATTTTTTTTTTTTGAAACCAAATGCAAAAACGGACACCAGGATGAGTTTCGGGACGAAATTCCATGTCTAAAAATGGTGTTACTTCCACTTTTTAAAAATTGAGCCTTTTTGGTGCCTGGGGAAGAAAACGCATGACTTAATGTTCATGAAAAATGCTGCCCAGGAACCAAAATGTTTTTTGAAGCCAATTTTTTTTTTTGAAACCAAATGCAAAAACGGACACCAGGATGAGTTTCGGGACGAAATTCCATGTCTAAAAATGGTGTTACTTCCACTTTTTAAAAATTGAGCCTTTTTGGTGCCTGGGGAAGAAAACGCATGACTTAATGTTCATGAAAAATGCTGCCCAGGAACCAAAATGTTTTTTGAAGCCAATTTTTTTTTTTGAAACCAAATGCAAAAACGGACACCAGGATGAGTTTCGGGACGAAATTCCATGTCTAAAAATGGTGTTACTTCCACTTTTTAAAAATCGAGCCTTTTTGGTGCCTGGGGAAGAAAACGCATGACTTAATGTTCATGAAAAATGCTGCCCAGGAACCAAAATGTTTTTTGAAGCCAATTTTTTTTTTTTGAAACCAAATGCAAAAACGGACACCAGGATGAGTTTCGGGACGAAATTCCATGTCTAAAAATGGTGTTACTTCCACTTTTTAAAAATTGAGCCTTTTTGGTGCCTGGGGAAGAAAACGCATGACTTAATGTTCATGAAAAATGCTGCCCAGGAACCAAAATGTTTTTTGAAGCCAATTTTTTTTTTTGAAACCAAATGCAAAAACGGACACCAGGATGAGTTTCGGGACGAAATTCCATGTCTAAAAATGGTGTTACTTCCACTTTTTAAAAATCGAGCCTTTTTGGTGCCTGGGGAAGAAAACGCATGACTTAATGTTCATGAAAAATGCTGCCCAGGAACCAAAATGTTTTTTGAAGCCAATTTTTTTTTTTGAAACCAAATGCAAAAACGGACACCAGGATGAGTTTCGGGACGAAATTCCATGTCTAAAAATGGTGTTACTTCCACTTTTTAAAAATTGAGCCTTTTTGGTGCCTGGGGAAGAAAACGCATGACTTAATGTTCATGAAAAATGCTGCCCAGGAACCAAAATGTTTTTTGAAGCCAATTTTTTTTTTTGAAACCAAATGCAAAAACGGACACCAGGATGAGTTTCGGGACGAAATTCCATGTCTAAAAATGGTGTTACTTCCACTTTTTAAAAATTGAGCCTTTTTGGTGCCTGGGGAAGAAAACGCATGACTTAATGTTCATGAAAAATGCTGCCCAGGAACCAAAATGTTTTTTGAAGCCAATTTTTTTTTTTGAAACCAAATGCAAAAACGGACACCAGGATGAGTTTCGGGACGAAATTCCATGTCTAAAAATGGTGTTACTTCCACTTTTTAAAAATTGAGCCTTTTTGGTGCCTGGGGAAGAAAACGCATGACTTAATGTTCATGAAAAATGCTGCCCAGGAACCAAAATGTTTTTTGAAGCCAATTTTTTTTTTTGAAACCAAATGCAAAAACGGACACCAGGATGAGTTTCGGGACGAAATTCCATGTCTAAAAATGGTGTTACTTCCACTTTTTAAAAATTGAGCCTTTTTGGTGCCTGGGGAAGAAAACGCATGACTTAATGTTCATGAAAAATGCTGCCCAGGAACCAAAATGTTTTTTGAAGCCAATTTTTTTTTTTGAAACCAAATGCAAAAACGGACACCAGGATGAGTTTCGGGACGAAATTCCATGTCTAAAAATGGTGTTACTTCCACTTTTTAAAAATCGAGCCTTTTTGGTGCCTGGGGAAGAAAACGCATGACTTAATGTTCATGAAAAATGCTGCCCAGGAACCAAAATGTTTTTTGAAGCCAATTTTTTTTTTTTGAAACCAAATGCAAAAACGGACACCAGGATGAGTTTCGGGACGAAATTCCATGTCTAAAAATGGTGTTACTTCCACTTTTTAAAAATTGAGCCTTTTTGGTGCCTGGGGAAGAAAACGCATGACTTAATGTTCATGAAAAATGCTGCCCAGGAACCAAAATGTTTTTTGAAGCCAATTTTTTTTTTTGAAACCAAATGCAAAAACGGACACCAGGATGAGTTTCGGGACGAAATTCCATGTCTAAAAATGGTGTTACTTCCACTTTTTAAAAATTGAGCCTTTTTGGTGCCTGGGGAAGAAAACGCATGACTTAATGTTCATGAAAAATGCTGCCCAGGAACCAAAATGTTTTTTGAAGCCAATTTTTTTTTTTGAAACCAAATGCAAAAACGGACACCAGGATGAGTTTCGGGACGAAATTCCATGTCTAAAAATGGTGTTACTTCCACTTTTTAAAAATTGAGCCTTTTTGGTGCCTGGGGAAGAAAACGCATGACTTAATGTTCATGAAAAATGCTGCCCAGGAACCAAAATGTTTTTTGAAGCCAATTTTTTTTTTTGAAACCAAATGCAAAAACGGACACCAGGATGAGTTTCGGGACGAAATTCCATGTCTAAAAATGGTGTTACTTCCACTTTTTAAAAATTGAGCCTTTTTGGTGCCTGGGGAAGAAAACGCATGACTTAATGTTCATGAAAAATGCTGCCCAGGAACCAAAATGTTTTTTGAAGCCAATTTTTTTTTTTTGAAACCAAATGCAAAAACGGACACCAGGATGAGTTTCGGGACGAAATTCCATGTCTAAAAATGGTGTTACTTCCACTTTTTAAAAATTGAGCCTTTTTGGTGCCTGGGGAAGAAAACGCATGACTTAATGTTCATGAAAAATGCTGCCCAGGAACCAAAATGTTTTTTGAAGCCAATTTTTTTTTTTGAAACCAAATGCAAAAACGGACACCAGGATGAGTTTCGGGACGAAATTCCATGTCTAAAAATGGTGTTACTTCCACTTTTTAAAAATTGAGCCTTTTTGGTGCCTGGGGAAGAAAACGCATGACTTAATGTTCATGAAAAATGCTGCCCAGGAACCAAAATGTTTTTTGAAGCCAATTTTTTTTTTTGAAACCAAATGCAAAAACGGACACCAGGATGAGTTTCGGGACGAAATTCCATGTCTAAAAATGGTGTTACTTCCACTTTTTAAAAATTGAGCCTTTTTGGTGCCTGGGGAAGAAAACGCATGACTTAATGTTCATGAAAAATGCTGCCCAGGAACCAAAATGTTTTTTGAAGCCAATTTTTTTTTTTGAAACCAAATGCAAAAACGGACACCAGGATGAGTTTCGGGACGAAATTCCATGTCTAAAAATGGTGTTACTTCCACTTTTTAAAAATTGAGCCTTTTTGGTGCCTGGGGAAGAAAACGCATGACTTAATGTTCATGAAAAATGCTGCCCAGGAACCAAAATGTTTTTTGAAGCCAATTTTTTTTTTTGAAACCAAATGCAAAAACGGACACCAGGATGAGTTTCGGGACGAAATTCCATGTCTAAAAATGGTGTTACTTCCACTTTTTAAAAATTGAGCCTTTTTGGTGCCTGGGGAAGAAAACGCATGACTTAATGTTCATGAAAAATGCTGCCCAGGAACCAAAATGTTTTTTGAAGCCAATTTTTTTTTTTGAAACCAAATGCAAAAACGGACACCAGGATGAGTTTCGGGACGAAATTCCATGTCTAAAAATGGTGTTACTTCCACTTTTTAAAAATTGAGCCTTTTTGGTGCCTGGGGAAGAAAACGCATGACTTAATGTTCATGAAAAATGCTGCCCAGGAACCAAAATGTTTTTTGAAGCCAATTTTTTTTTTTGAAACCAAATGCAAAAACGGACACCAGGATGAGTTTCGGGACGAAATTCCATGTCTAAAAATGGTGTTACTTCCACTTTTTAAAAATCGAGCCTTTTTGGTGCCTGGGGAAGAAAACGCATGACTTAATGTTCATGAAAAATGCTGCCCAGGAACCAAAATGTTTTTTGAAGCCAATTTTTTTTTTTTGAAACCAAATGCAAAAACGGACACCAGGATGAGTTTCGGGACGAAATTCCATGTCTAAAAATGGTGTTACTTCCACTTTTTAAAAATTGAGCCTTTTTGGTGCCTGGGGAAGAAAACGCATGACTTAATGTTCATGAAAAATGCTGCCCAGGAACCAAAATGTTTTTTGAAGCCAATTTTTTTTTTTGAAACCAAATGCAAAAACGGACACCAGGATGAGTTTCGGGACGAAATTCCATGTCTAAAAATGGTGTTACTTCCACTTTTTAAAAATTGAGCCTTTTTGGTGCCTGGGGAAGAAAACGCATGACTTAATGTTCATGAAAAATGCTGCCCAGGAACCAAAATGTTTTTTGAAGCCAATTTTTTTTTTTTGAAACCAAATGCAAAAACGGACACCAGGATGAGTTTCGGGACGAAATTCCATGTCTAAAAATGGTGTTACTTCCACTTTTTAAAAATTGAGCCTTTTTGGTGCCTGGGGAAGAAAACGCATGACTTAATGTTCATGAAAAATGCTGCCCAGGAACCAAAATGTTTTTTGAAGCCAATTTTTTTTTTTGAAACCAAATGCAAAAACGGACACCAGGATGAGTTTCGGGACGAAATTCCATGTCTAAAAATGGTGTTACTTCCACTTTTTAAAAATTGAGCCTTTTTGGTGCCTGGGGAAGAAAACGCATGACTTAATGTTCATGAAAAATGCTGCCCAGGAACCAAAATGTTTTTTGAAGCCAATTTTTTTTTTTTGAAACCAAATGCAAAAACGGACACCAGGATGAGTTTCGGGACGAAATTCCATGTCTAAAAATGGTGTTACTTCCACTTTTTAAAAATTGAGCCTTTTTGGTGCCTGGGGAAGAAAACGCATGACTTAATGTTCATGAAAAATGCTGCCCAGGAACCAAAATGTTTTTTGAAGCCAATTTTTTTTTTTGAAACCAAATGCAAAAACGGACACCAGGATGAGTTTCGGGACGAAATTCCATGTCTAAAAATGGTGTTACTTCCACTTTTTAAAAATTGAGCCTTTTTGGTGCCTGGGGAAGAAAACGCATGACTTAATGTTCATGAAAAATGCTGCCCAGGAACCAAAATGTTTTTTGAAGCCAATTTTTTTTTTTTGAAACCAAATGCAAAAACGGACACCAGGATGAGTTTCGGGACGAAATTCCATGTCTAAAAATGGTGTTACTTCCACTTTTTAAAAATCGAGCCTTTTTGGTGCCTGGGGAAGAAAACGCATGACTTAATGTTCATGAAAAATGCTGCCCAGGAACCAAAATGTTTTTTGAAGCCAATTTTTTTTTTTGAAACCAAATGCAAAAACGGACACCAGGATGAGTTTCGGGACGAAATTCCATGTCTAAAAATGGTGTTACTTCCACTTTTTAAAAATTGAGCCTTTTTGGTGCCTGGGGAAGAAAACGCATGACTTAATGTTCATGAAAAATGCTGCCCAGGAACCAAAATGTTTTTTGAAGCCAATTTTTTTTTTTGAAACCAAATGCAAAAACGGACACCAGGATGAGTTTCGGGACGAAATTCCATGTCTAAAAATGGTGTTACTTCCACTTTTTAAAAATCGAGCCTTTTTGGTGCCTGGGGAAGAAAACGCATGACTTAATGTTCATGAAAAATGCTGCCCAGGAACCAAAATGTTTTTTGAAGCCAATTTTTTTTTTTGAAACCAAATGCAAAAACGGACACCAGGATGAGTTTCGGGACGAAATTCCATGTCTAAAAATGGTGTTACTTCCACTTTTTAAAAATTGAGCCTTTTTGGTGCCTGGGGAAGAAAACGCATGACTTAATGTTCATGAAAAATGCTGCCCAGGAACCAAAATGTTTTTTGAAGCCAATTTTTTTTTTTTGAAACCAAATGCAAAAACGGACACCAGGATGAGTTTCGGGACGAAATTCCATGTCTAAAAATGGTGTTACTTCCACTTTTTAAAAATTGAGCCTTTTTGGTGCCTGGGGAAGAAAACGCATGACTTAATGTTCATGAAAAATGCTGCCCAGGAACCAAAATGTTTTTTGAAGCCAATTTTTTTTTTTGAAACCAAATGCAAAAACGGACACCAGGATGAGTTTCGGGACGAAATTCCATGTCTAAAAATGGTGTTACTTCCACTTTTTAAAAATTGAGCCTTTTTGGTGCCTGGGGAAGAAAACGCATGACTTAATGTTCATGAAAAATGCTGCCCAGGAACCAAAATGTTTTTTGAAGCCAATTTTTTTTTTTTGAAACCAAATGCAAAAACGGACACCAGGATGAGTTTCGGGACGAAATTCCATGTCTAAAAATGGTGTTACTTCCACTTTTTAAAAATTGAGCCTTTTTGGTGCCTGGGGAAGAAAACGCATGACTTAATGTTCATGAAAAATGCTGCCCAGGAACCAAAATGTTTTTTGAAGCCAATTTTTTTTTTTGAAACCAAATGCAAAAACGGACACCAGGATGAGTTTCGGGACGAAATTCCATGTCTAAAAATGGTGTTACTTCCACTTTTTAAAAATTGAGCCTTTTTGGTGCCTGGGGAAGAAAACGCATGACTTAATGTTCATGAAAAATGCTGCCCAGGAACCAAAATGTTTTTTGAAGCCAATTTTTTTTTTTGAAACCAAATGCAAAAACGGACACCAGGATGAGTTTCGGGACGAAATTCCATGTCTAAAAATGGTGTTACTTCCACTTTTTAAAAATTGAGCCTTTTTGGTGCCTGGGGAAGAAAACGCATGACTTAATGTTCATGAAAAATGCTGCCCAGGAACCAAAATGTTTTTTGAAGCCAATTTTTTTTTTTGAAACCAAATGCAAAAACGGACACCAGGATGAGTTTCGGGACGAAATTCCATGTCTAAAAATGGTGTTACTTCCACTTTTTAAAAATTGAGCCTTTTTGGTGCCTGGGGAAGAAAACGCATGACTTAATGTTCATGAAAAATGCTGCCCAGGAACCAAAATGTTTTTTGAAGCCAATTTTTTTTTTTGAAACCAAATGCAAAAACGGACACCAGGATGAGTTTCGGGACGAAATTCCATGTCTAAAAATGGTGTTACTTCCACTTTTTAAAAATTGAGCCTTTTTGGTGCCTGGGGAAGAAAACGCATGACTTAATGTTCATGAAAAATGCTGCCCAGGAACCAAAATGTTTTTTGAAGCCAATTTTTTTTTTTGAAACCAAATGCAAAAACGGACACCAGGATGAGTTTCGGGACGAAATTCCATGTCTAAAAATGGTGTTACTTCCACTTTTTAAAAATTGAGCCTTTTTGGTGCCTGGGGAAGAAAACGCATGACTTAATGTTCATGAAAAATGCTGCCCAGGAACCAAAATGTTTTTTGAAGCCAATTTTTTTTTTTGAAACCAAATGCAAAAACGGACACCAGGATGAGTTTCGGGACGAAATTCCATGTCTAAAAATGGTGTTACTTCCACTTTTTAAAAATTGAGCCTTTTTGGTGCCTGGGGAAGAAAACGCATGACTTAATGTTCATGAAAAATGCTGCCCAGGAACCAAAATGTTTTTTGAAGCCAATTTTTTTTTTTGAAACCAAATGCAAAAACGGACACCAGGATGAGTTTCGGGACGAAATTCCATGTCTAAAAATGGTGTTACTTCCACTTTTTAAAAATTGAGCCTTTTTGGTGCCTGGGGAAGAAAACGCATGACTTAATGTTCATGAAAAATGCTGCCCAGGAACCAAAATGTTTTTTGAAGCCAATTTTTTTTTTTGAAACCAAATGCAAAAACGGACACCAGGATGAGTTTCGGGACGAAATTCCATGTCTAAAAATGGTGTTACTTCCACTTTTTAAAAATTGAGCCTTTTTGGTGCCTGGGGAAGAAAACGCATGACTTAATGTTCATGAAAAATGCTGCCCAGGAACCAAAATGTTTTTTGAAGCCAATTTTTTTTTTTGAAACCAAATGCAAAAACGGACACCAGGATGAGTTTCGGGACGAAATTCCATGTCTAAAAATGGTGTTACTTCCACTTTTTAAAAATTGAGCCTTTTTGGTGCCTGGGGAAGAAAACGCATGACTTAATGTTCATGAAAAATGCTGCCCAGGAACCAAAATGTTTTTTGAAGCCAATTTTTTTTTTTGAAACCAAATGCAAAAACGGACACCAGGATGAGTTTCGGGACGAAATTCCATGTCTAAAAATGGTGTTACTTCCACTTTTTAAAAATTGAGCCTTTTTGGTGCCTGGGGAAGAAAACGCATGACTTAATGTTCATGAAAAATGCTGCCCAGGAACCAAAATGTTTTTTGAAGCCAATTTTTTTTTTTGAAACCAAATGCAAAAACGGACACCAGGATGAGTTTCGGGACGAAATTCCATGTCTAAAAATGGTGTTACTTCCACTTTTTAAAAATTGAGCCTTTTTGGTGCCTGGGGAAGAAAACGCATGACTTAATGTTCATGAAAAATGCTGCCCAGGAACCAAAATGTTTTTTGAAGCCAATTTTTTTTTTTTGAAACCAAATGCAAAAACGGACACCAGGATGAGTTTCGGGACGAAATTCCATGTCTAAAAATGGTGTTACTTCCACTTTTTAAAAATTGAGCCTTTTTGGTGCCTGGGGAAGAAAACGCATGACTTAATGTTCATGAAAAATGCTGCCCAGGAACCAAAATGTTTTTTGAAGCCAATTTTTTTTTTTTGAAACCAAATGCAAAAACGGACACCAGGATGAGTTTCGGGACGAAATTCCATGTCTAAAAATGGTGTTACTTCCACTTTTTAAAAATTGAGCCTTTTTGGTGCCTGGGGAAGAAAACGCATGACTTAATGTTCATGAAAAATGCTGCCCAGGAACCAAAATGTTTTTTGAAGCCAATTTTTTTTTTTGAAACCAAATGCAAAAACGGACACCAGGATGAGTTTCGGGACGAAATTCCATGTCTAAAAATGGTGTTACTTCCACTTTTTAAAAATTGAGCCTTTTTGGTGCCTGGGGAAGAAAACGCATGACTTAATGTTCATGAAAAATGCTGCCCAGGAACCAAAATGTTTTTTGAAGCCAATTTTTTTTTTTGAAACCAAATGCAAAAACGGACACCAGGATGAGTTTCGGGACGAAATTCCATGTCTAAAAATGGTGTTACTTCCACTTTTTAAAAATTGAGCCTTTTTGGTGCCTGGGGAAGAAAACGCATGACTTAATGTTCATGAAAAATGCTGCCCAGGAACCAAAATGTTTTTTGAAGCCAATTTTTTTTTTTGAAACCAAATGCAAAAACGGACACCAGGATGAGTTTCGGGACGAAATTCCATGTCTAAAAATGGTGTTACTTCCACTTTTTAAAAATTGAGCCTTTTTGGTGCCTGGGGAAGAAAACGCATGACTTAATGTTCATGAAAAATGCTGCCCAGGAACCAAAATGTTTTTTGAAGCCAATTTTTTTTTTTGAAACCAAATGCAAAAACGGACACCAGGATGAGTTTCGGGACGAAATTCCATGTCTAAAAATGGTGTTACTTCCACTTTTTAAAAATTGAGCCTTTTTGGTGCCTGGGGAAGAAAACGCATGACTTAATGTTCATGAAAAATGCTGCCCAGGAACCAAAATGTTTTTTGAAGCCAATTTTTTTTTTTTGAAACCAAATGCAAAAACGGACACCAGGATGAGTTTCGGGACGAAATTCCATGTCTAAAAATGGTGTTACTTCCACTTTTTAAAAATTGAGCCTTTTTGGTGCCTGGGGAAGAAAACGCATGACTTAATGTTCATGAAAAATGCTGCCCAGGAACCAAAATGTTTTTTGAAGCCAATTTTTTTTTTTGAAACCAAATGCAAAAACGGACACCAGGATGAGTTTCGGGACGAAATTCCATGTCTAAAAATGGTGTTACTTCCACTTTTTAAAAATTGAGCCTTTTTGGTGCCTGGGGAAGAAAACGCATGACTTAATGTTCATGAAAAATGCTGCCCAGGAACCAAAATGTTTTTTGAAGCCAATTTTTTTTTTTGAAACCAAATGCAAAAACGGACACCAGGATGAGTTTCGGGACGAAATTCCATGTCTAAAAATGGTGTTACTTCCACTTTTTAAAAATTGAGCCTTTTTGGTGCCTGGGGAAGAAAACGCATGACTTAATGTTCATGAAAAATGCTGCCCAGGAACCAAAATGTTTTTTGAAGCCAATTTTTTTTTTTGAAACCAAATGCAAAAACGGACACCAGGATGAGTTTCGGGACGAAATTCCATGTCTAAAAATGGTGTTACTTCCACTTTTTAAAAATTGAGCCTTTTTGGTGCCTGGGGAAGAAAACGCATGACTTAATGTTCATGAAAAATGCTGCCCAGGAACCAAAATGTTTTTTGAAGCCAATTTTTTTTTTTGAAACCAAATGCAAAAACGGACACCAGGATGAGTTTCGGGACGAAATTCCATGTCTAAAAATGGTGTTACTTCCACTTTTTAAAAATTGAGCCTTTTTGGTGCCTGGGGAAGAAAACGCATGACTTAATGTTCATGAAAAATGCTGCCCAGGAACCAAAATGTTTTTTGAAGCCAATTTTTTTTTTTGAAACCAAATGCAAAAACGGACACCAGGATGAGTTTCGGGACGAAATTCCATGTCTAAAAATGGTGTTACTTCCACTTTTTAAAAATTGAGCCTTTTTGGTGCCTGGGGAAGAAAACGCATGACTTAATGTTCATGAAAAATGCTGCCCAGGAACCAAAATGTTTTTTGAAGCCAATTTTTTTTTTTTGAAACCAAATGCAAAAACGGACACCAGGATGAGTTTCGGGACGAAATTCCATGTCTAAAAATGGTGTTACTTCCACTTTTTAAAAATTGAGCCTTTTTGGTGCCTGGGGAAGAAAACGCATGACTTAATGTTCATGAAAAATGCTGCCCAGGAACCAAAATGTTTTTTGAAGCCAATTTTTTTTTTTGAAACCAAATGCAAAAACGGACACCAGGATGAGTTTCGGGACGAAATTCCATGTCTAAAAATGGTGTTACTTCCACTTTTTAAAAATTGAGCCTTTTTGGTGCCTGGGGAAGAAAACGCATGACTTAATGTTCATGAAAAATGCTGCCCAGGAACCAAAATGTTTTTTGAAGCCAATTTTTTTTTTTGAAACCAAATGCAAAAACGGACACCAGGATGAGTTTCGGGACGAAATTCCATGTCTAAAAATGGTGTTACTTCCACTTTTTAAAAATTGAGCCTTTTTGGTGCCTGGGGAAGAAAACGCATGACTTAATGTTCATGAAAAATGCTGCCCAGGAACCAAAATGTTTTTTGAAGCCAATTTTTTTTTTTTGAAACCAAATGCAAAAACGGACACCAGGATGAGTTTCGGGACGAAATTCCATGTCTAAAAATGGTGTTACTTCCACTTTTTAAAAATTGAGCCTTTTTGGTGCCTGGGGAAGAAAACGCATGACTTAATGTTCATGAAAAATGCTGCCCAGGAACCAAAATGTTTTTTGAAGCCAATTTTTTTTTTTGAAACCAAATGCAAAAACGGACACCAGGATGAGTTTCGGGACGAAATTCCATGTCTAAAAATGGTGTTACTTCCACTTTTTAAAAATTGAGCCTTTTTGGTGCCTGGGGAAGAAAACGCATGACTTAATGTTCATGAAAAATGCTGCCCAGGAACCAAAATGTTTTTTGAAGCCAATTTTTTTTTTTGAAACCAAATGCAAAAACGGACACCAGGATGAGTTTCGGGACGAAATTCCATGTCTAAAAATGGTGTTACTTCCACTTTTTAAAAATTGAGCCTTTTTGGTGCCTGGGGAAGAAAACGCATGACTTAATGTTCATGAAAAATGCTGCCCAGGAACCAAAATGTTTTTTGAAGCCAATTTTTTTTTTTGAAACCAAATGCAAAAACGGACACCAGGATGAGTTTCGGGACGAAATTCCATGTCTAAAAATGGTGTTACTTCCACTTTTTAAAAATTGAGCCTTTTTGGTGCCTGGGGAAGAAAACGCATGACTTAATGTTCATGAAAAATGCTGCCCAGGAACCAAAATGTTTTTTGAAGCCAATTTTTTTTTTTGAAACCAAATGCAAAAACGGACACCAGGATGAGTTTCGGGACGAAATTCCATGTCTAAAAATGGTGTTACTTCCACTTTTTAAAAATTGAGCCTTTTTGGTGCCTGGGGAAGAAAACGCATGACTTAATGTTCATGAAAAATGCTGCCCAGGAACCAAAATGTTTTTTGAAGCCAATTTTTTTTTTTGAAACCAAATGCAAAAACGGACACCAGGATGAGTTTCGGGACGAAATTCCATGTCTAAAAATGGTGTTACTTCCACTTTTTAAAAATTGAGCCTTTTTGGTGCCTGGGGAAGAAAACGCATGACTTAATGTTCATGAAAAATGCTGCCCAGGAACCAAAATGTTTTTTGAAGCCAATTTTTTTTTTTTGAAACCAAATGCAAAAACGGACACCAGGATGAGTTTCGGGACGAAATTCCATGTCTAAAAATGGTGTTACTTCCACTTTTTAAAAATTGAGCCTTTTTGGTGCCTGGGGAAGAAAACGCATGACTTAATGTTCATGAAAAATGCTGCCCAGGAACCAAAATGTTTTTTGAAGCCAATTTTTTTTTTTGAAACCAAATGCAAAAACGGACACCAGGATGAGTTTCGGGACGAAATTCCATGTCTAAAAATGGTGTTACTTCCACTTTTTAAAAATTGAGCCTTTTTGGTGCCTGGGGAAGAAAACGCATGACTTAATGTTCATGAAAAATGCTGCCCAGGAACCAAAATGTTTTTTGAAGCCAATTTTTTTTTTTGAAACCAAATGCAAAAACGGACACCAGGATGAGTTTCGGGACGAAATTCCATGTCTAAAAATGGTGTTACTTCCACTTTTTAAAAATTGAGCCTTTTTGGTGCCTGGGGAAGAAAACGCATGACTTAATGTTCATGAAAAATGCTGCCCAGGAACCAAAATGTTTTTTGAAGCCAATTTTTTTTTTTGAAACCAAATGCAAAAACGGACACCAGGATGAGTTTCGGGACGAAATTCCATGTCTAAAAATGGTGTTACTTCCACTTTTTAAAAATTGAGCCTTTTTGGTGCCTGGGGAAGAAAACGCATGACTTAATGTTCATGAAAAATGCTGCCCAGGAACCAAAATGTTTTTTGAAGCCAATTTTTTTTTTTGAAACCAAATGCAAAAACGGACACCAGGATGAGTTTCGGGACGAAATTCCATGTCTAAAAATGGTGTTACTTCCACTTTTTAAAAATTGAGCCTTTTTGGTGCCTGGGGAAGAAAACGCATGACTTAATGTTCATGAAAAATGCTGCCCAGGAACCAAAATGTTTTTTGAAGCCAATTTTTTTTTTTGAAACCAAATGCAAAAACGGACACCAGGATGAGTTTCGGGACGAAATTCCATGTCTAAAAATGGTGTTACTTCCACTTTTTAAAAATTGAGCCTTTTTGGTGCCTGGGGAAGAAAACGCATGACTTAATGTTCATGAAAAATGCTGCCCAGGAACCAAAATGTTTTTTGAAGCCAATTTTTTTTTTTGAAACCAAATGCAAAAACGGACACCAGGATGAGTTTCGGGACGAAATTCCATGTCTAAAAATGGTGTTACTTCCACTTTTTAAAAATTGAGCCTTTTTGGTGCCTGGGGAAGAAAACGCATGACTTAATGTTCATGAAAAATGCTGCCCAGGAACCAAAATGTTTTTTGAAGCCAATTTTTTTTTTTTGAAACCAAATGCAAAAACGGACACCAGGATGAGTTTCGGGACGAAATTCCATGTCTAAAAATGGTGTTACTTCCACTTTTTAAAAATTGAGCCTTTTTGGTGCCTGGGGAAGAAAACGCATGACTTAATGTTCATGAAAAATGCTGCCCAGGAACCAAAATGTTTTTTGAAGCCAATTTTTTTTTTTTGAAACCAAATGCAAAAACGGACACCAGGATGAGTTTCGGGACGAAATTCCATGTCTAAAAATGGTGTTACTTCCACTTTTTAAAAATTGAGCCTTTTTGGTGCCTGGGGAAGAAAACGCATGACTTAATGTTCATGAAAAATGCTGCCCAGGAACCAAAATGTTTTTTGAAGCCAATTTTTTTTTTTGAAACCAAATGCAAAAACGGACACCAGGATGAGTTTCGGGACGAAATTCCATGTCTAAAAATGGTGTTACTTCCACTTTTTAAAAATTGAGCCTTTTTGGTGCCTGGGGAAGAAAACGCATGACTTAATGTTCATGAAAAATGCTGCCCAGGAACCAAAATGTTTTTTGAAGCCAATTTTTTTTTTTGAAACCAAATGCAAAAACGGACACCAGGATGAGTTTCGGGACGAAATTCCATGTCTAAAAATGGTGTTACTTCCACTTTTTAAAAATTGAGCCTTTTTGGTGCCTGGGGAAGAAAACGCATGACTTAATGTTCATGAAAAATGCTGCCCAGGAACCAAAATGTTTTTTGAAGCCAATTTTTTTTTTTGAAACCAAATGCAAAAACGGACACCAGGATGAGTTTCGGGACGAAATTCCATGTCTAAAAATGGTGTTACTTCCACTTTTTAAAAATTGAGCCTTTTTGGTGCCTGGGGAAGAAAACGCATGACTTAATGTTCATGAAAAATGCTGCCCAGGAACCAAAATGTTTTTTGAAGCCAATTTTTTTTTTTGAAACCAAATGCAAAAACGGACACCAGGATGAGTTTCGGGACGAAATTCCATGTCTAAAAATGGTGTTACTTCCACTTTTTAAAAATCGAGCCTTTTTGGTGCCTGGGGAAGAAAACGCATGACTTAATGTTCATGAAAAATGCTGCCCAGGAACCAAAATGTTTTTTGAAGCCAATTTTTTTTTTTGAAACCAAATGCAAAAACGGACACCAGGATGAGTTTCGGGACGAAATTCCATGTCTAAAAATGGTGTTACTTCCACTTTTTAAAAATTGAGCCTTTTTGGTGCCTGGGGAAGAAAACGCATGACTTAATGTTCATGAAAAATGCTGCCCAGGAACCAAAATGTTTTTTGAAGCCAATTTTTTTTTTTGAAACCAAATGCAAAAACGGACACCAGGATGAGTTTCGGGACGAAATTCCATGTCTAAAAATGGTGTTACTTCCACTTTTTAAAAATTGAGCCTTTTTGGTGCCTGGGGAAGAAAACGCATGACTTAATGTTCATGAAAAATGCTGCCCAGGAACCAAAATGTTTTTTGAAGCCAATTTTTTTTTTTGAAACCAAATGCAAAAACGGACACCAGGATGAGTTTCGGGACGAAATTCCATGTCTAAAAATGGTGTTACTTCCACTTTTTAAAAATTGAGCCTTTTTGGTGCCTGGGGAAGAAAACGCATGACTTAATGTTCATGAAAAATGCTGCCCAGGAACCAAAATGTTTTTTGAAGCCAATTTTTTTTTTTGAAACCAAATGCAAAAACGGACACCAGGATGAGTTTCGGGACGAAATTCCATGTCTAAAAATGGTGTTACTTCCACTTTTTAAAAATTGAGCCTTTTTGGTGCCTGGGGAAGAAAACGCATGACTTAATGTTCATGAAAAATGCTGCCCAGGAACCAAAATGTTTTTTGAAGCCAATTTTTTTTTTTGAAACCAAATGCAAAAACGGACACCAGGATGAGTTTCGGGACGAAATTCCATGTCTAAAAATGGTGTTACTTCCACTTTTTAAAAATTGAGCCTTTTTGGTGCCTGGGGAAGAAAACGCATGACTTAATGTTCATGAAAAATGCTGCCCAGGAACCAAAATGTTTTTTGAAGCCAATTTTTTTTTTTGAAACCAAATGCAAAAACGGACACCAGGATGAGTTTCGGGACGAAATTCCATGTCTAAAAATGGTGTTACTTCCACTTTTTAAAAATTGAGCCTTTTTGGTGCCTGGGGAAGAAAACGCATGACTTAATGTTCATGAAAAATGCTGCCCAGGAACCAAAATGTTTTTTGAAGCCAATTTTTTTTTTTGAAACCAAATGCAAAAACGGACACCAGGATGAGTTTCGGGACGAAATTCCATGTCTAAAAATGGTGTTACTTCCACTTTTTAAAAATTGAGCCTTTTTGGTGCCTGGGGAAGAAAACGCATGACTTAATGTTCATGAAAAATGCTGCCCAGGAACCAAAATGTTTTTTGAAGCCAATTTTTTTTTTTGAAACCAAATGCAAAAACGGACACCAGGATGAGTTTCGGGACGAAATTCCATGTCTAAAAATGGTGTTACTTCCACTTTTTAAAAATTGAGCCTTTTTGGTGCCTGGGGAAGAAAACGCATGACTTAATGTTCATGAAAAATGCTGCCCAGGAACCAAAATGTTTTTTGAAGCCAATTTTTTTTTTTGAAACCAAATGCAAAAACGGACACCAGGATGAGTTTCGGGACGAAATTCCATGTCTAAAAATGGTGTTACTTCCACTTTTTAAAAATTGAGCCTTTTTGGTGCCTGGGGAAGAAAACGCATGACTTAATGTTCATGAAAAATGCTGCCCAGGAACCAAAATGTTTTTTGAAGCCAATTTTTTTTTTTGAAACCAAATGCAAAAACGGACACCAGGATGAGTTTCGGGACGAAATTCCATGTCTAAAAATGGTGTTACTTCCACTTTTTAAAAATTGAGCCTTTTTGGTGCCTGGGGAAGAAAACGCATGACTTAATGTTCATGAAAAATGCTGCCCAGGAACCAAAATGTTTTTTGAAGCCAATTTTTTTTTTTGAAACCAAATGCAAAAACGGACACCAGGATGAGTTTCGGGACGAAATTCCATGTCTAAAAATGGTGTTACTTCCACTTTTTAAAAATTGAGCCTTTTTGGTGCCTGGGGAAGAAAACGCATGACTTAATGTTCATGAAAAATGCTGCCCAGGAACCAAAATGTTTTTTGAAGCCAATTTTTTTTTTTGAAACCAAATGCAAAAACGGACACCAGGATGAGTTTCGGGACGAAATTCCATGTCTAAAAATGGTGTTACTTCCACTTTTTAAAAATTGAGCCTTTTTGGTGCCTGGGGAAGAAAACGCATGACTTAATGTTCATGAAAAATGCTGCCCAGGAACCAAAATGTTTTTTGAAGCCAATTTTTTTTTTTGAAACCAAATGCAAAAACGGACACCAGGATGAGTTTCGGGACGAAATTCCATGTCTAAAAATGGTGTTACTTCCACTTTTTAAAAATTGAGCCTTTTTGGTGCCTGGGGAAGAAAACGCATGACTTAATGTTCATGAAAAATGCTGCCCAGGAACCAAAATGTTTTTTGAAGCCAATTTTTTTTTTTGAAACCAAATGCAAAAACGGACACCAGGATGAGTTTCGGGACGAAATTCCATGTCTAAAAATGGTGTTACTTCCACTTTTTAAAAATTGAGCCTTTTTGGTGCCTGGGGAAGAAAACGCATGACTTAATGTTCATGAAAAATGCTGCCCAGGAACCAAAATGTTTTTTGAAGCCAATTTTTTTTTTTGAAACCAAATGCAAAAACGGACACCAGGATGAGTTTCGGGACGAAATTCCATGTCTAAAAATGGTGTTACTTCCACTTTTTAAAAATTGAGCCTTTTTGGTGCCTGGGGAAGAAAACGCATGACTTAATGTTCATGAAAAATGCTGCCCAGGAACCAAAATGTTTTTTGAAGCCAATTTTTTTTTTTGAAACCAAATGCAAAAACGGACACCAGGATGAGTTTCGGGACGAAATTCCATGTCTAAAAATGGTGTTACTTCCACTTTTTAAAAATTGAGCCTTTTTGGTGCCTGGGGAAGAAAACGCATGACTTAATGTTCATGAAAAATGCTGCCCAGGAACCAAAATGTTTTTTGAAGCCAATTTTTTTTTTTGAAACCAAATGCAAAAACGGACACCAGGATGAGTTTCGGGACGAAATTCCATGTCTAAAAATGGTGTTACTTCCACTTTTTAAAAATTGAGCCTTTTTGGTGCCTGGGGAAGAAAACGCATGACTTAATGTTCATGAAAAATGCTGCCCAGGAACCAAAATGTTTTTTGAAGCCAATTTTTTTTTTTGAAACCAAATGCAAAAACGGACACCAGGATGAGTTTCGGGACGAAATTCCATGTCTAAAAATGGTGTTACTTCCACTTTTTAAAAATTGAGCCTTTTTGGTGCCTGGGGAAGAAAACGCATGACTTAATGTTCATGAAAAATGCTGCCCAGGAACCAAAATGTTTTTTGAAGCCAATTTTTTTTTTTGAAACCAAATGCAAAAACGGACACCAGGATGAGTTTCGGGACGAAATTCCATGTCTAAAAATGGTGTTACTTCCACTTTTTAAAAATTGAGCCTTTTTGGTGCCTGGGGAAGAAAACGCATGACTTAATGTTCATGAAAAATGCTGCCCAGGAACCAAAATGTTTTTTGAAGCCAATTTTTTTTTTTTGAAACCAAATGCAAAAACGGACACCAGGATGAGTTTCGGGACGAAATTCCATGTCTAAAAATGGTGTTACTTCCACTTTTTAAAAATTGAGCCTTTTTGGTGCCTGGGGAAGAAAACGCATGACTTAATGTTCATGAAAAATGCTGCCCAGGAACCAAAATGTTTTTTGAAGCCAATTTTTTTTTTTGAAACCAAATGCAAAAACGGACACCAGGATGAGTTTCGGGACGAAATTCCATGTCTAAAAATGGTGTTACTTCCACTTTTTAAAAATTGAGCCTTTTTGGTGCCTGGGGAAGAAAACGCATGACTTAATGTTCATGAAAAATGCTGCCCAGGAACCAAAATGTTTTTTGAAGCCAATTTTTTTTTTTGAAACCAAATGCAAAAACGGACACCAGGATGAGTTTCGGGACGAAATTCCATGTCTAAAAATGGTGTTACTTCCACTTTTTAAAAATTGAGCCTTTTTGGTGCCTGGGGAAGAAAACGCATGACTTAATGTTCATGAAAAATGCTGCCCAGGAACCAAAATGTTTTTTGAAGCCAATTTTTTTTTTTGAAACCAAATGCAAAAACGGACACCAGGATGAGTTTCGGGACGAAATTCCATGTCTAAAAATGGTGTTACTTCCACTTTTTAAAAATTGAGCCTTTTTGGTGCCTGGGGAAGAAAACGCATGACTTAATGTTCATGAAAAATGCTGCCCAGGAACCAAAATGTTTTTTGAAGCCAATTTTTTTTTTTGAAACCAAATGCAAAAACGGACACCAGGATGAGTTTCGGGACGAAATTCCATGTCTAAAAATGGTGTTACTTCCACTTTTTAAAAATTGAGCCTTTTTGGTGCCTGGGGAAGAAAACGCATGACTTAATGTTCATGAAAAATGCTGCCCAGGAACCAAAATGTTTTTTGAAGCCAATTTTTTTTTTTGAAACCAAATGCAAAAACGGACACCAGGATGAGTTTCGGGACGAAATTCCATGTCTAAAAATGGTGTTACTTCCACTTTTTAAAAATTGAGCCTTTTTGGTGCCTGGGGAAGAAAACGCATGACTTAATGTTCATGAAAAATGCTGCCCAGGAACCAAAATGTTTTTTGAAGCCAATTTTTTTTTTTGAAACCAAATGCAAAAACGGACACCAGGATGAGTTTCGGGACGAAATTCCATGTCTAAAAATGGTGTTACTTCCACTTTTTAAAAATCGAGCCTTTTTGGTGCCTGGGGAAGAAAACGCATGACTTAATGTTCATGAAAAATGCTGCCCAGGAACCAAAATGTTTTTTGAAGCCAATTTTTTTTTTTGAAACCAAATGCAAAAACGGACACCAGGATGAGTTTCGGGACGAAATTCCATGTCTAAAAATGGTGTTACTTCCACTTTTTAAAAATTGAGCCTTTTTGGTGCCTGGGGAAGAAAACGCATGACTTAATGTTCATGAAAAATGCTGCCCAGGAACCAAAATGTTTTTTGAAGCCAATTTTTTTTTTTGAAACCAAATGCAAAAACGGACACCAGGATGAGTTTCGGGACGAAATTCCATGTCTAAAAATGGTGTTACTTCCACTTTTTAAAAATTGAGCCTTTTTGGTGCCTGGGGAAGAAAACGCATGACTTAATGTTCATGAAAAATGCTGCCCAGGAACCAAAATGTTTTTTGAAGCCAATTTTTTTTTTTGAAACCAAATGCAAAAACGGACACCAGGATGAGTTTCGGGACGAAATTCCATGTCTAAAAATGGTGTTACTTCCACTTTTTAAAAATTGAGCCTTTTTGGTGCCTGGGGAAGAAAACGCATGACTTAATGTTCATGAAAAATGCTGCCCAGGAACCAAAATGTTTTTTGAAGCCAATTTTTTTTTTTTGAAACCAAATGCAAAAACGGACACCAGGATGAGTTTCGGGACGAAATTCCATGTCTAAAAATGGTGTTACTTCCACTTTTTAAAAATTGAGCCTTTTTGGTGCCTGGGGAAGAAAACGCATGACTTAATGTTCATGAAAAATGCTGCCCAGGAACCAAAATGTTTTTTGAAGCCAATTTTTTTTTTTTGAAACCAAATGCAAAAACGGACACCAGGATGAGTTTCGGGACGAAATTCCATGTCTAAAAATGGTGTTACTTCCACTTTTTAAAAATTGAGCCTTTTTGGTGCCTGGGGAAGAAAACGCATGACTTAATGTTCATGAAAAATGCTGCCCAGGAACCAAAATGTTTTTTGAAGCCAATTTTTTTTTTTGAAACCAAATGCAAAAACGGACACCAGGATGAGTTTCGGGACGAAATTCCATGTCTAAAAATGGTGTTACTTCCACTTTTTAAAAATTGAGCCTTTTTGGTGCCTGGGGAAGAAAACGCATGACTTAATGTTCATGAAAAATGCTGCCCAGGAACCAAAATGTTTTTTGAAGCCAATTTTTTTTTTTGAAACCAAATGCAAAAACGGACACCAGGATGAGTTTCGGGACGAAATTCCATGTCTAAAAATGGTGTTACTTCCACTTTTTAAAAATTGAGCCTTTTTGGTGCCTGGGGAAGAAAACGCATGACTTAATGTTCATGAAAAATGCTGCCCAGGAACCAAAATGTTTTTTGAAGCCAATTTTTTTTTTTTGAAACCAAATGCAAAAACGGACACCAGGATGAGTTTCGGGACGAAATTCCATGTCTAAAAATGGTGTTACTTCCACTTTTTAAAAATTGAGCCTTTTTGGTGCCTGGGGAAGAAAACGCATGACTTAATGTTCATGAAAAATGCTGCCCAGGAACCAAAATGTTTTTTGAAGCCAATTTTTTTTTTTGAAACCAAATGCAAAAACGGACACCAGGATGAGTTTCGGGACGAAATTCCATGTCTAAAAATGGTGTTACTTCCACTTTTTAAAAATTGAGCCTTTTTGGTGCCTGGGGAAGAAAACGCATGACTTAATGTTCATGAAAAATGCTGCCCAGGAACCAAAATGTTTTTTGAAGCCAATTTTTTTTTTTGAAACCAAATGCAAAAACGGACACCAGGATGAGTTTCGGGACGAAATTCCATGTCTAAAAATGGTGTTACTTCCACTTTTTAAAAATTGAGCCTTTTTGGTGCCTGGGGAAGAAAACGCATGACTTAATGTTCATGAAAAATGCTGCCCAGGAACCAAAATGTTTTTTGAAGCCAATTTTTTTTTTTGAAACCAAATGCAAAAACGGACACCAGGATGAGTTTCGGGACGAAATTCCATGTCTAAAAATGGTGTTACTTCCACTTTTTAAAAATTGAGCCTTTTTGGTGCCTGGGGAAGAAAACGCATGACTTAATGTTCATGAAAAATGCTGCCCAGGAACCAAAATGTTTTTTGAAGCCAATTTTTTTTTTTTGAAACCAAATGCAAAAACGGACACCAGGATGAGTTTCGGGACGAAATTCCATGTCTAAAAATGGTGTTACTTCCACTTTTTAAAAATTGAGCCTTTTTGGTGCCTGGGGAAGAAAACGCATGACTTAATGTTCATGAAAAATGCTGCCCAGGAACCAAAATGTTTTTTGAAGCCAATTTTTTTTTTTGAAACCAAATGCAAAAACGGACACCAGGATGAGTTTCGGGACGAAATTCCATGTCTAAAAATGGTGTTACTTCCACTTTTTAAAAATTGAGCCTTTTTGGTGCCTGGGGAAGAAAACGCATGACTTAATGTTCATGAAAAATGCTGCCCAGGAACCAAAATGTTTTTTGAAGCCAATTTTTTTTTTTGAAACCAAATGCAAAAACGGACACCAGGATGAGTTTCGGGACGAAATTCCATGTCTAAAAATGGTGTTACTTCCACTTTTTAAAAATTGAGCCTTTTTGGTGCCTGGGGAAGAAAACGCATGACTTAATGTTCATGAAAAATGCTGCCCAGGAACCAAAATGTTTTTTGAAGCCAATTTTTTTTTTTGAAACCAAATGCAAAAACGGACACCAGGATGAGTTTCGGGACGAAATTCCATGTCTAAAAATGGTGTTACTTCCACTTTTTAAAAATTGAGCCTTTTTGGTGCCTGGGGAAGAAAACGCATGACTTAATGTTCATGAAAAATGCTGCCCAGGAACCAAAATGTTTTTTGAAGCCAATTTTTTTTTTTGAAACCAAATGCAAAAACGGACACCAGGATGAGTTTCGGGACGAAATTCCATGTCTAAAAATGGTGTTACTTCCACTTTTTAAAAATTGAGCCTTTTTGGTGCCTGGGGAAGAAAACGCATGACTTAATGTTCATGAAAAATGCTGCCCAGGAACCAAAATGTTTTTTGAAGCCAATTTTTTTTTTTGAAACCAAATGCAAAAACGGACACCAGGATGAGTTTCGGGACGAAATTCCATGTCTAAAAATGGTGTTACTTCCACTTTTTAAAAATTGAGCCTTTTTGGTGCCTGGGGAAGAAAACGCATGACTTAATGTTCATGAAAAATGCTGCCCAGGAACCAAAATGTTTTTTGAAGCCAATTTTTTTTTTTGAAACCAAATGCAAAAACGGACACCAGGATGAGTTTCGGGACGAAATTCCATGTCTAAAAATGGTGTTACTTCCACTTTTTAAAAATTGAGCCTTTTTGGTGCCTGGGGAAGAAAACGCATGACTTAATGTTCATGAAAAATGCTGCCCAGGAACCAAAATGTTTTTTGAAGCCAATTTTTTTTTTTGAAACCAAATGCAAAAACGGACACCAGGATGAGTTTCGGGACGAAATTCCATGTCTAAAAATGGTGTTACTTCCACTTTTTAAAAATTGAGCCTTTTTGGTGCCTGGGGAAGAAAACGCATGACTTAATGTTCATGAAAAATGCTGCCCAGGAACCAAAATGTTTTTTGAAGCCAATTTTTTTTTTTGAAACCAAATGCAAAAACGGACACCAGGATGAGTTTCGGGACGAAATTCCATGTCTAAAAATGGTGTTACTTCCACTTTTTAAAAATTGAGCCTTTTTGGTGCCTGGGGAAGAAAACGCATGACTTAATGTTCATGAAAAATGCTGCCCAGGAACCAAAATGTTTTTTGAAGCCAATTTTTTTTTTTGAAACCAAATGCAAAAACGGACACCAGGATGAGTTTCGGGACGAAATTCCATGTCTAAAAATGGTGTTACTTCCACTTTTTAAAAATTGAGCCTTTTTGGTGCCTGGGGAAGAAAACGCATGACTTAATGTTCATGAAAAATGCTGCCCAGGAACCAAAATGTTTTTTGAAGCCAATTTTTTTTTTTGAAACCAAATGCAAAAACGGACACCAGGATGAGTTTCGGGACGAAATTCCATGTCTAAAAATGGTGTTACTTCCACTTTTTAAAAATTGAGCCTTTTTGGTGCCTGGGGAAGAAAACGCATGACTTAATGTTCATGAAAAATGCTGCCCAGGAACCAAAATGTTTTTTGAAGCCAATTTTTTTTTTTGAAACCAAATGCAAAAACGGACACCAGGATGAGTTTCGGGACGAAATTCCATGTCTAAAAATGGTGTTACTTCCACTTTTTAAAAATTGAGCCTTTTTGGTGCCTGGGGAAGAAAACGCATGACTTAATGTTCATGAAAAATGCTGCCCAGGAACCAAAATGTTTTTTGAAGCCAATTTTTTTTTTTGAAACCAAATGCAAAAACGGACACCAGGATGAGTTTCGGGACGAAATTCCATGTCTAAAAATGGTGTTACTTCCACTTTTTAAAAATTGAGCCTTTTTGGTGCCTGGGGAAGAAAACGCATGACTTAATGTTCATGAAAAATGCTGCCCAGGAACCAAAATGTTTTTTGAAGCCAATTTTTTTATTTTGAAACCAAATGCAAAAACGGACACCAGGATGAGTTTCGGGACGAAATTCCATGTCTAAAAATGGTGTTACTTCCACTTTTTAAAAATTGAGCCTTTTTGGTGCCTGGGGAAGAAAACGCATGACTTAATGTTCATGAAAAATGCTGCCCAGGAACCAAAATGTTTTTTGAAGCCAATTTTTTTTTTTGAAACCAAATGCAAAAACGGACACCAGGATGAGTTTCGGGACGAAATTCCATGTCTAAAAATGGTGTTACTTCCACTTTTTAAAAATCGAGCCTTTTTGGTGCCTGGGGAAGAAAACGCATGACTTAATGTTCATGAAAAATGCTGCCCAGGAACCAAAATGTTTTTTGAAGCCAATTTTTTTTTTTGAAACCAAATGCAAAAACGGACACCAGGATGAGTTTCGGGACGAAATTCCATGTCTAAAAATGGTGTTACTTCCACTTTTTAAAAATTGAGCCTTTTTGGTGCCTGGGGAAGAAAACGCATGACTTAATGTTCATGAAAAATGCTGCCCAGGAACCAAAATGTTTTTTGAAGCCAATTTTTTTTTTTGAAACCAAATGCAAAAACGGACACCAGGATGAGTTTCGGGACGAAATTCCATGTCTAAAAATGGTGTTACTTCCACTTTTTAAAAATTGAGCCTTTTTGGTGCCTGGGGAAGAAAACGCATGACTTAATGTTCATGAAAAATGCTGCCCAGGAACCAAAATGTTTTTTGAAGCCAATTTTTTTTTTTGAAACCAAATGCAAAAACGGACACCAGGATGAGTTTCGGGACGAAATTCCATGTCTAAAAATGGTGTTACTTCCACTTTTTAAAAATTGAGCCTTTTTGGTGCCTGGGGAAGAAAACGCATGACTTAATGTTCATGAAAAATGCTGCCCAGGAACCAAAATGTTTTTTGAAGCCAATTTTTTTTTTTTGAAACCAAATGCAAAAACGGACACCAGGATGAGTTTCGGGACGAAATTCCATGTCTAAAAATGGTGTTACTTCCACTTTTTAAAAATTGAGCCTTTTTGGTGCCTGGGGAAGAAAACGCATGACTTAATGTTCATGAAAAATGCTGCCCAGGAACCAAAATGTTTTTTGAAGCCAATTTTTTTTTTTGAAACCAAATGCAAAAACGGACACCAGGATGAGTTTCGGGACGAAATTCCATGTCTAAAAATGGTGTTACTTCCACTTTTTAAAAATTGAGCCTTTTTGGTGCCTGGGGAAGAAAACGCATGACTTAATGTTCATGAAAAATGCTGCCCAGGAACCAAAATGTTTTTTGAAGCCAATTTTTTTTTTTGAAACCAAATGCAAAAACGGACACCAGGATGAGTTTCGGGACGAAATTCCATGTCTAAAAATGGTGTTACTTCCACTTTTTAAAAATTGAGCCTTTTTGGTGCCTGGGGAAGAAAACGCATGACTTAATGTTCATGAAAAATGCTGCCCAGGAACCAAAATGTTTTTTGAAGCCAATTTTTTTTTTTGAAACCAAATGCAAAAACGGACACCAGGATGAGTTTCGGGACGAAATTCCATGTCTAAAAATGGTGTTACTTCCACTTTTTAAAAATTGAGCCTTTTTGGTGCCTGGGGAAGAAAACGCATGACTTAATGTTCATGAAAAATGCTGCCCAGGAACCAAAATGTTTTTTGAAGCCAATTTTTTTTTTTGAAACCAAATGCAAAAACGGACACCAGGATGAGTTTCGGGACGAAATTCCATGTCTAAAAATGGTGTTACTTCCACTTTTTAAAAATTGAGCCTTTTTGGTGCCTGGGGAAGAAAACGCATGACTTAATGTTCATGAAAAATGCTGCCCAGGAACCAAAATGTTTTTTGAAGCCAATTTTTTTTTTTGAAACCAAATGCAAAAACGGACACCAGGATGAGTTTCGGGACGAAATTCCATGTCTAAAAATGGTGTTACTTCCACTTTTTAAAAATTGAGCCTTTTTGGTGCCTGGGGAAGAAAACGCATGACTTAATGTTCATGAAAAATGCTGCCCAGGAACCAAAATGTTTTTTGAAGCCAATTTTTTTTTTTGAAACCAAATGCAAAAACGGACACCAGGATGAGTTTCGGGACGAAATTCCATGTCTAAAAATGGTGTTACTTCCACTTTTTAAAAATTGAGCCTTTTTGGTGCCTGGGGAAGAAAACGCATGACTTAATGTTCATGAAAAATGCTGCCCAGGAACCAAAATGTTTTTTGAAGCCAATTTTTTTTTTTGAAACCAAATGCAAAAACGGACACCAGGATGAGTTTCGGGACGAAATTCCATGTCTAAAAATGGTGTTACTTCCACTTTTTAAAAATTGAGCCTTTTTGGTGCCTGGGGAAGAAAACGCATGACTTAATGTTCATGAAAAATGCTGCCCAGGAACCAAAATGTTTTTTGAAGCCAATTTTTTTTTTTGAAACCAAATGCAAAAACGGACACCAGGATGAGTTTCGGGACGAAATTCCATGTCTAAAAATGGTGTTACTTCCACTTTTTAAAAATTGAGCCTTTTTGGTGCCTGGGGAAGAAAACGCATGACTTAATGTTCATGAAAAATGCTGCCCAGGAACCAAAATGTTTTTTGAAGCCAATTTTTTTTTTTGAAACCAAATGCAAAAACGGACACCAGGATGAGTTTCGGGACGAAATTCCATGTCTAAAAATGGTGTTACTTCCACTTTTTAAAAATTGAGCCTTTTTGGTGCCTGGGGAAGAAAACGCATGACTTAATGTTCATGAAAAATGCTGCCCAGGAACCAAAATGTTTTTTGAAGCCAATTTTTTTTTTTTGAAACCAAATGCAAAAACGGACACCAGGATGAGTTTCGGGACGAAATTCCATGTCTAAAAATGGTGTTACTTCCACTTTTTAAAAATTGAGCCTTTTTGGTGCCTGGGGAAGAAAACGCATGACTTAATGTTCATGAAAAATGCTGCCCAGGAACCAAAATGTTTTTTGAAGCCAATTTTTTTTTTTGAAACCAAATGCAAAAACGGACACCAGGATGAGTTTCGGGACGAAATTCCATGTCTAAAAATGGTGTTACTTCCACTTTTTAAAAATTGAGCCTTTTTGGTGCCTGGGGAAGAAAACGCATGACTTAATGTTCATGAAAAATGCTGCCCAGGAACCAAAATGTTTTTTGAAGCCAATTTTTTTTTTTGAAACCAAATGCAAAAACGGACACCAGGATGAGTTTCGGGACGAAATTCCATGTCTAAAAATGGTGTTACTTCCACTTTTTAAAAATTGAGCCTTTTTGGTGCCTGGGGAAGAAAACGCATGACTTAATGTTCATGAAAAATGCTGCCCAGGAACCAAAATGTTTTTTGAAGCCAATTTTTTTTTTTGAAACCAAATGCAAAAACGGACACCAGGATGAGTTTCGGGACGAAATTCCATGTCTAAAAATGGTGTTACTTCCACTTTTTAAAAATTGAGCCTTTTTGGTGCCTGGGGAAGAAAACGCATGACTTAATGTTCATGAAAAATGCTGCCCAGGAACCAAAATGTTTTTTGAAGCCAATTTTTTTTTTTGAAACCAAATGCAAAAACGGACACCAGGATGAGTTTCGGGACGAAATTCCATGTCTAAAAATGGTGTTACTTCCACTTTTTAAAAATTGAGCCTTTTTGGTGCCTGGGGAAGAAAACGCATGACTTAATGTTCATGAAAAATGCTGCCCAGGAACCAAAATGTTTTTTGAAGCCAATTTTTTTTTTTGAAACCAAATGCAAAAACGGACACCAGGATGAGTTTCGGGACGAAATTCCATGTCTAAAAATGGTGTTACTTCCACTTTTTAAAAATTGAGCCTTTTTGGTGCCTGGGGAAGAAAACGCATGACTTAATGTTCATGAAAAATGCTGCCCAGGAACCAAAATGTTTTTTGAAGCCAATTTTTTTTTTTGAAACCAAATGCAAAAACGGACACCAGGATGAGTTTCGGGACGAAATTCCATGTCTAAAAATGGTGTTACTTCCACTTTTTAAAAATTGAGCCTTTTTGGTGCCTGGGGAAGAAAACGCATGACTTAATGTTCATGAAAAATGCTGCCCAGGAACCAAAATGTTTTTTGAAGCCAATTTTTTTTTTTGAAACCAAATGCAAAAACGGACACCAGGATGAGTTTCGGGACGAAATTCCATGTCTAAAAATGGTGTTACTTCCACTTTTTAAAAATTGAGCCTTTTTGGTGCCTGGGGAAGAAAACGCATGACTTAATGTTCATGAAAAATGCTGCCCAGGAACCAAAATGTTTTTTGAAGCCAATTTTTTTTTTTGAAACCAAATGCAAAAACGGACACCAGGATGAGTTTCGGGACGAAATTCCATGTCTAAAAATGGTGTTACTTCCACTTTTTAAAAATTGAGCCTTTTTGGTGCCTGGGGAAGAAAACGCATGACTTAATGTTCATGAAAAATGCTGCCCAGGAACCAAAATGTTTTTTGAAGCCAATTTTTTTTTTTGAAACCAAATGCAAAAACGGACACCAGGATGAGTTTCGGGACGAAATTCCATGTCTAAAAATGGTGTTACTTCCACTTTTTAAAAATTGAGCCTTTTTGGTGCCTGGGGAAGAAAACGCATGACTTAATGTTCATGAAAAATGCTGCCCAGGAACCAAAATGTTTTTTGAAGCCAATTTTTTTTTTTGAAACCAAATGCAAAAACGGACACCAGGATGAGTTTCGGGACGAAATTCCATGTCTAAAAATGGTGTTACTTCCACTTTTTAAAAATTGAGCCTTTTTGGTGCCTGGGGAAGAAAACGCATGACTTAATGTTCATGAAAAATGCTGCCCAGGAACCAAAATGTTTTTTGAAGCCAATTTTTTTTTTTGAAACCAAATGCAAAAACGGACACCAGGATGAGTTTCGGGACGAAATTCCATGTCTAAAAATGGTGTTACTTCCACTTTTTAAAAATTGAGCCTTTTTGGTGCCTGGGGAAGAAAACGCATGACTTAATGTTCATGAAAAATGCTGCCCAGGAACCAAAATGTTTTTTGAAGCCAATTTTTTTTTTTGAAACCAAATGCAAAAACGGACACCAGGATGAGTTTCGGGACGAAATTCCATGTCTAAAAATGGTGTTACTTCCACTTTTTAAAAATTGAGCCTTTTTGGTGCCTGGGGAAGAAAACGCATGACTTAATGTTCATGAAAAATGCTGCCCAGGAACCAAAATGTTTTTTGAAGCCAATTTTTTTTTTTGAAACCAAATGCAAAAACGGACACCAGGATGAGTTTCGGGACGAAATTCCATGTCTAAAAATGGTGTTACTTCCACTTTTTAAAAATTGAGCCTTTTTGGTGCCTGGGGAAGAAAACGCATGACTTAATGTTCATGAAAAATGCTGCCCAGGAACCAAAATGTTTTTTGAAGCCAATTTTTTTTTTTTGAAACCAAATGCAAAAACGGACACCAGGATGAGTTTCGGGACGAAATTCCATGTCTAAAAATGGTGTTACTTCCACTTTTTAAAAATTGAGCCTTTTTGGTGCCTGGGGAAGAAAACGCATGACTTAATGTTCATGAAAAATGCTGCCCAGGAACCAAAATGTTTTTTGAAGCCAATTTTTTTTTTTGAAACCAAATGCAAAAACGGACACCAGGATGAGTTTCGGGACGAAATTCCATGTCTAAAAATGGTGTTACTTCCACTTTTTAAAAATTGAGCCTTTTTGGTGCCTGGGGAAGAAAACGCATGACTTAATGTTCATGAAAAATGCTGCCCAGGAACCAAAATGTTTTTTGAAGCCAATTTTTTTTTTTGAAACCAAATGCAAAAACGGACACCAGGATGAGTTTCGGGACGAAATTCCATGTCTAAAAATGGTGTTACTTCCACTTTTTAAAAATTGAGCCTTTTTGGTGCCTGGGGAAGAAAACGCATGACTTAATGTTCATGAAAAATGCTGCCCAGGAACCAAAATGTTTTTTGAAGCCAATTTTTTTTTTTGAAACCAAATGCAAAAACGGACACCAGGATGAGTTTCGGGACGAAATTCCATGTCTAAAAATGGTGTTACTTCCACTTTTTAAAAATTGAGCCTTTTTGGTGCCTGGGGAAGAAAACGCATGACTTAATGTTCATGAAAAATGCTGCCCAGGAACCAAAATGTTTTTTGAAGCCAATTTTTTTTTTTGAAACCAAATGCAAAAACGGACACCAGGATGAGTTTCGGGACGAAATTCCATGTCTAAAAATGGTGTTACTTCCACTTTTTAAAAATTGAGCCTTTTTGGTGCCTGGGGAAGAAAACGCATGACTTAATGTTCATGAAAAATGCTGCCCAGGAACCAAAATGTTTTTTGAAGCCAATTTTTTTTTTTGAAACCAAATGCAAAAACGGACACCAGGATGAGTTTCGGGACGAAATTCCATGTCTAAAAATGGTGTTACTTCCACTTTTTAAAAATTGAGCCTTTTTGGTGCCTGGGGAAGAAAACGCATGACTTAATGTTCATGAAAAATGCTGCCCAGGAACCAAAATGTTTTTTGAAGCCAATTTTTTTTTTTGAAACCAAATGCAAAAACGGACACCAGGATGAGTTTCGGGACGAAATTCCATGTCTAAAAATGGTGTTACTTCCACTTTTTAAAAATTGAGCCTTTTTGGTGCCTGGGGAAGAAAACGCATGACTTAATGTTCATGAAAAATGCTGCCCAGGAACCAAAATGTTTTTTGAAGCCAATTTTTTTTTTTTGAAACCAAATGCAAAAACGGACACCAGGATGAGTTTCGGGACGAAATTCCATGTCTAAAAATGGTGTTACTTCCACTTTTTAAAAATTGAGCCTTTTTGGTGCCTGGGGAAGAAAACGCATGACTTAATGTTCATGAAAAATGCTGCCCAGGAACCAAAATGTTTTTTGAAGCCAATTTTTTTTTTTGAAACCAAATGCAAAAACGGACACCAGGATGAGTTTCGGGACGAAATTCCATGTCTAAAAATGGTGTTACTTCCACTTTTTAAAAATTGAGCCTTTTTGGTGCCTGGGGAAGAAAACGCATGACTTAATGTTCATGAAAAATGCTGCCCAGGAACCAAAATGTTTTTTGAAGCCAATTTTTTTTTTTGAAACCAAATGCAAAAACGGACACCAGGATGAGTTTCGGGACGAAATTCCATGTCTAAAAATGGTGTTACTTCCACTTTTTAAAAATTGAGCCTTTTTGGTGCCTGGGGAAGAAAACGCATGACTTAATGTTCATGAAAAATGCTGCCCAGGAACCAAAATGTTTTTTGAAGCCAATTTTTTTTTTTGAAACCAAATGCAAAAACGGACACCAGGATGAGTTTCGGGACGAAATTCCATGTCTAAAAATGGTGTTACTTCCACTTTTTAAAAATTGAGCCTTTTTGGTGCCTGGGGAAGAAAACGCATGACTTAATGTTCATGAAAAATGCTGCCCAGGAACCAAAATGTTTTTTGAAGCCAATTTTTTTTTTTGAAACCAAATGCAAAAACGGACACCAGGATGAGTTTCGGGACGAAATTCCATGTCTAAAAATGGTGTTACTTCCACTTTTTAAAAATTGAGCCTTTTTGGTGCCTGGGGAAGAAAACGCATGACTTAATGTTCATGAAAAATGCTGCCCAGGAACCAAAATGTTTTTTGAAGCCAATTTTTTTTTTTGAAACCAAATGCAAAAACGGACACCAGGATGAGTTTCGGGACGAAATTCCATGTCTAAAAATGGTGTTACTTCCACTTTTTAAAAATTGAGCCTTTTTGGTGCCTGGGGAAGAAAACGCATGACTTAATGTTCATGAAAAATGCTGCCCAGGAACCAAAATGTTTTTTGAAGCCAATTTTTTTTTTTGAAACCAAATGCAAAAACGGACACCAGGATGAGTTTCGGGACGAAATTCCATGTCTAAAAATGGTGTTACTTCCACTTTTTAAAAATTGAGCCTTTTTGGTGCCTGGGGAAGAAAACGCATGACTTAATGTTCATGAAAAATGCTGCCCAGGAACCAAAATGTTTTTTGAAGCCAATTTTTTTTTTTGAAACCAAATGCAAAAACGGACACCAGGATGAGTTTCGGGACGAAATTCCATGTCTAAAAATGGTGTTACTTCCACTTTTTAAAAATTGAGCCTTTTTGGTGCCTGGGGAAGAAAACGCATGACTTAATGTTCATGAAAAATGCTGCCCAGGAACCAAAATGTTTTTTGAAGCCAATTTTTTTTTTTGAAACCAAATGCAAAAACGGACACCAGGATGAGTTTCGGGACGAAATTCCATGTCTAAAAATGGTGTTACTTCCACTTTTTAAAAATTGAGCCTTTTTGGTGCCTGGGGAAGAAAACGCATGACTTAATGTTCATGAAAAATGCTGCCCAGGAACCAAAATGTTTTTTGAAGCCAATTTTTTTTTTTGAAACCAAATGCAAAAACGGACACCAGGATGAGTTTCGGGACGAAATTCCATGTCTAAAAATGGTGTTACTTCCACTTTTTAAAAATTGAGCCTTTTTGGTGCCTGGGGAAGAAAACGCATGACTTAATGTTCATGAAAAATGCTGCCCAGGAACCAAAATGTTTTTTGAAGCCAATTTTTTTTTTTGAAACCAAATGCAAAAACGGACACCAGGATGAGTTTCGGGACGAAATTCCATGTCTAAAAATGGTGTTACTTCCACTTTTTAAAAATTGAGCCTTTTTGGTGCCTGGGGAAGAAAACGCATGACTTAATGTTCATGAAAAATGCTGCCCAGGAACCAAAATGTTTTTTGAAGCCAATTTTTTTTTTGAAACCAAATGCAAAAACGGACACCAGGATGAGTTTCGGGACGAAATTCCATGTCTAAAAATGGTGTTACTTCCACTTTTTAAAAATTGAGCCTTTTTGGTGCCTGGGGAAGAAAACGCATGACTTAATGTTCATGAAAAATGCTGCCCAGGAACCAAAATGTTTTTTGAAGCCAATTTTTTTTTTTGAAACCAAATGCAAAAACGGACACCAGGATGAGTTTCGGGACGAAATTCCATGTCTAAAAATGGTGTTACTTCCACTTTTTAAAAATTGAGCCTTTTTGGTGCCTGGGGAAGAAAACGCATGACTTAATGTTCATGAAAAATGCTGCCCAGGAACCAAAATGTTTTTTGAAGCCAATTTTTTTTTTTGAAACCAAATGCAAAAACGGACACCAGGATGAGTTTCGGGACGAAATTCCATGTCTAAAAATGGTGTTACTTCCACTTTTTAAAAATTGAGCCTTTTTGGTGCCTGGGGAAGAAAACGCATGACTTAATGTTCATGAAAAATGCTGCCCAGGAACCAAAATGTTTTTTGAAGCCAATTTTTTTTTTTTGAAACCAAATGCAAAAACGGACACCAGGATGAGTTTCGGGACGAAATTCCATGTCTAAAAATGGTGTTACTTCCACTTTTTAAAAATTGAGCCTTTTTGGTGCCTGGGGAAGAAAACGCATGACTTAATGTTCATGAAAAATGCTGCCCAGGAACCAAAATGTTTTTTGAAGCCAATTTTTTTTTTTGAAACCAAATGCAAAAACGGACACCAGGATGAGTTTCGGGACGAAATTCCATGTCTAAAAATGGTGTTACTTCCACTTTTTAAAAATTGAGCCTTTTTGGTGCCTGGGGAAGAAAACGCATGACTTAATGTTCATGAAAAATGCTGCCCAGGAACCAAAATGTTTTTTGAAGCCAATTTTTTTTTTTGAAACCAAATGCAAAAACGGACACCAGGATGAGTTTCGGGACGAAATTCCATGTCTAAAAATGGTGTTACTTCCACTTTTTAAAAATTGAGCCTTTTTGGTGCCTGGGGAAGAAAACGCATGACTTAATGTTCATGAAAAATGCTGCCCAGGAACCAAAATGTTTTTTGAAGCCAATTTTTTTTTTTGAAACCAAATGCAAAAACGGACACCAGGATGAGTTTCGGGACGAAATTCCATGTCTAAAAATGGTGTTACTTCCACTTTTTAAAAATTGAGCCTTTTTGGTGCCTGGGGAAGAAAACGCATGACTTAATGTTCATGAAAAATGCTGCCCAGGAACCAAAATGTTTTTTGAAGCCAATTTTTTTTTTTGAAACCAAATGCAAAAACGGACACCAGGATGAGTTTCGGGACGAAATTCCATGTCTAAAAATGGTGTTACTTCCACTTTTTAAAAATTGAGCCTTTTTGGTGCCTGGGGAAGAAAACGCATGACTTAATGTTCATGAAAAATGCTGCCCAGGAACCAAAATGTTTTTTGAAGCCAATTTTTTTTTTTGAAACCAAATGCAAAAACGGACACCAGGATGAGTTTCGGGACGAAATTCCATGTCTAAAAATGGTGTTACTTCCACTTTTTAAAAATTGAGCCTTTTTGGTGCCTGGGGAAGAAAACGCATGACTTAATGTTCATGAAAAATGCTGCCCAGGAACCAAAATGTTTTTTGAAGCCAATTTTTTTTTTTGAAACCAAATGCAAAAACGGACACCAGGATGAGTTTCGGGACGAAATTCCATGTCTAAAAATGGTGTTACTTCCACTTTTTAAAAATTGAGCCTTTTTGGTGCCTGGGGAAGAAAACGCATGACTTAATGTTCATGAAAAATGCTGCCCAGGAACCAAAATGTTTTTTGAAGCCAATTTTTTTTTTTTGAAACCAAATGCAAAAACGGACACCAGGATGAGTTTCGGGACGAAATTCCATGTCTAAAAATGGTGTTACTTCCACTTTTTAAAAATTGAGCCTTTTTGGTGCCTGGGGAAGAAAACGCATGACTTAATGTTCATGAAAAATGCTGCCCAGGAACCAAAATGTTTTTTGAAGCCAATTTTTTTTTTTGAAACCAAATGCAAAAACGGACACCAGGATGAGTTTCGGGACGAAATTCCATGTCTAAAAATGGTGTTACTTCCACTTTTTAAAAATTGAGCCTTTTTGGTGCCTGGGGAAGAAAACGCATGACTTAATGTTCATGAAAAATGCTGCCCAGGAACCAAAATGTTTTTTGAAGCCAATTTTTTTTTTGAAACCAAATGCAAAAACGGACACCAGGATGAGTTTCGGGACGAAATTCCATGTCTAAAAATGGTGTTACTTCCACTTTTTAAAAATTGAGCCTTTTTGGTGCCTGGGGAAGAAAACGCATGACTTAATGTTCATGAAAAATGCTGCCCAGGAACCAAAATGTTTTTTGAAGCCAATTTTTTTTTTTTGAAACCAAATGCAAAAACGGACACCAGGATGAGTTTCGGGACGAAATTCCATGTCTAAAAATGGTGTTACTTCCACTTTTTAAAAATTGAGCCTTTTTGGTGCCTGGGGAAGAAAACGCATGACTTAATGTTCATGAAAAATGCTGCCCAGGAACCAAAATGTTTTTTGAAGCCAATTTTTTTTTTTTGAAACCAAATGCAAAAACGGACACCAGGATGAGTTTCGGGACGAAATTCCATGTCTAAAAATGGTGTTACTTCCACTTTTTAAAAATTGAGCCTTTTTGGTGCCTGGGGAAGAAAACGCATGACTTAATGTTCATGAAAAATGCTGCCCAGGAACCAAAATGTTTTTTGAAGCCAATTTTTTTTTTTGAAACCAAATGCAAAAACGGACACCAGGATGAGTTTCGGGACGAAATTCCATGTCTAAAAATGGTGTTACTTCCACTTTTTAAAAATTGAGCCTTTTTGGTGCCTGGGGAAGAAAACGCATGACTTAATGTTCATGAAAAATGCTGCCCAGGAACCAAAATGTTTTTTGAAGCCAATTTTTTTTTTTGAAACCAAATGCAAAAACGGACACCAGGATGAGTTTCGGGACGAAATTCCATGTCTAAAAATGGTGTTACTTCCACTTTTTAAAAATTGAGCCTTTTTGGTGCCTGGGGAAGAAAACGCATGACTTAATGTTCATGAAAAATGCTGCCCAGGAACCAAAATGTTTTTTGAAGCCAATTTTTTTTTTTGAAACCAAATGCAAAAACGGACACCAGGATGAGTTTCGGGACGAAATTCCATGTCTAAAAATGGTGTTACTTCCACTTTTTAAAAATTGAGCCTTTTTGGTGCCTGGGAAGAAAACGCATGACTTAATGTTCATGAAAAATGCTGCCCAGGAACCAAAATGTTTTTTGAAGCCAATTTTTTTTTTTGAAACCAAATGCAAAAACGGACACCAGGATGAGTTTCGGGACGAAATTCCATGTCTAAAAATGGTGTTACTTCCACTTTTTAAAAATTGAGCCTTTTTGGTGCCTGGGGAAGAAAACGCATGACTTAATGTTCATGAAAAATGCTGCCCAGGAACCAAAATGTTTTTTGAAGCCAATTTTTTTTTTTGAAACCAAATGCAAAAACGGACACCAGGATGAGTTTCGGGACGAAATTCCATGTCTAAAAATGGTGTTACTTCCACTTTTTAAAAATTGAGCCTTTTTGGTGCCTGGGGAAGAAAACGCATGACTTAATGTTCATGAAAAATGCTGCCCAGGAACCAAAATGTTTTTTGAAGCCAATTTTTTTTTTTGAAACCAAATGCAAAAACGGACACCAGGATGAGTTTCGGGACGAAATTCCATGTCTAAAAATGGTGTTACTTCCACTTTTTAAAAATTGAGCCTTTTTGGTGCCTGGGGAAGAAAACGCATGACTTAATGTTCATGAAAAATGCTGCCCAGGAACCAAAATGTTTTTTGAAGCCAATTTTTTTATTTTGAAACCAAATGCAAAAACGGACACCAGGATGAGTTTCGGGACGAAATTCCATGTCTAAAAATGGTGTTACTTCCACTTTTTAAAAATCGAGCCTTTTTGGTGCCTGGGGAAGAAAACGCATGACTTAATGTTCATGAAAAATGCTGCCCAGGAACCAAAATGTTTTTTGAAGCCAATTTTTTTTTTTTGAAACCAAATGCAAAAACGGACACCAGGATGAGTTTCGGGACGAAATTCCATGTCTAAAAATGGTGTTACTTCCACTTTTTAAAAATCGAGCCTTTTTGGTGCCTGGGGAAGAAAACGCATGACTTAATGTTCATGAAAAATGCTGCCCAGGAACCAAAATGTTTTTTGAAGCCAATTTTTTTTTTGAAACCAAATGCAAAAACGGACACCAGGATGAGTTTCGGGACGAAATTCCATGTCTAAAAATGGTGTTACTTCCACTTTTAAAAATTGAGCCTTTTTGGTGCCTGGGGAAGAAAACGCATGACTTAATGTTCATGAAAAATGCTGCCCAGGAACCAAATGTTTTTTGAAGCCAATTTTTTTTTTTGAAACCAAATGCAAAAACGGACACCAGGATGAGTTTCGGGACGAAATTCCATGTCTAAAAATGGTGTTACTTCCACTTTTTAAAAATTGAGCCTTTTTGGTGCCTGGGGAAGAAAACGCATGACTTAATGTTCATGAAAAATGCTGCCCAGGAACCAAAATGTTTTTTGAAGCCATTTTTTTTTTTGAAACAAATGCAAAAACGGACACCAGGATGAGTTTCGGGACGAAATTCCATGTCTAAAAATGGGTGTTACTTCCACTTTTTAAAAATTGAGCCTTTTTGGTGCCTGGGGAAGAAAACGCATGACTTAATGTTCATGAAAAATGCTGCCCAGGAACCAAAATGTTTTTTGAAGCCATTTTTTTTTTTTGAAACCAAATGCAAAAACGGACACCAGGATGAGTTTCGGGACGAAATTCCATGTCTAAAAATGGTGTTACTTCCACTTTTTAAAAATTGAGCCTTTTTGGTGCCTGGGGAAGAAAACGCATGACTTAATGTTCATGAAAAATGCTGCCCAGGAACCAAAATGTTTTTTGAAGCCAATTTTTTTTTTGAAACCAAATGCAAAAACGGACACCAGGATGAGTTTCGGGACGAAATTCCATGTCTAAAAATGGGTGTTACTTCCACTTTTTAAAAATCGAGCCTTTTTGGTGCCTGGGGAAGAAAACGCATGACTTAATGTTCATGAAAAATGCTGCCCAGGAACCAAAATGTTTTTTGAAGCCAATTTTTTTTTTTTTTGAAACCAAATGCAAAAACGGACACCAGGATGAGTTTCGGGACGAAATTCCATGTCTAAAAATGGTGTTACTTCCACTTTTTAAAAATTGAGCTTTTTGGTGCCTGGGGAAGAAAAACGCATGACTTAATGTTCATGAAAAATGCTGCCCAGGAACCAAATGTTTTTTGAAGCCATTTTTTTTTTTTGAAACCAAATGCAAAAACGGACACCAGGATGAGTTCGGGACGAAATTCCATGTCTAAAAATGCGTGATTTGAATTACTTCCACTTTTTAAAAATTGAGCCTTTTTGGTGCCTGGGGAAGAAAACGCATGACTTTATGTTCATGAAAAATGCTGCCCAGGAACCAAAATGTTTTTTTGAAGCCATTTTTTTTTTTGAAACCAAATGCAAAAACGGACACCAGGATGAGTTTCGGGACGAAATTCCATGTCTAAAAATGGTGTTACTTCCACTTTTTAAAAAATGAGCCTTTTTGGTGCCTGGGAAGAAAAAACGCATGACTTAATGTTCATGAAAAATGCTGCCCAGGAACAAAATGTTTTTTGAAGCCAATTTTTTTTTTTGAAACCAAATGCAAAAACGGACACCAGGATGAGTTTCGGGACGAAATTCCATGTCTAAAAATGGGTGTTACTTCCACTTTTTAAAAATCGAGCCTTTTTGGTGCCTGGGGAGAAAACGCATGACTTTAATGTTCATGAAAAATGCTGCCCAGGAACCAAAATGTTTTTTGAAGCCATTTTTTTTTTTTGAAACCAAATGCAAAAACGGACACCAGGATGAGTTTCGGGACGAAATTCCATGTCTAAAAATGGTGTTACTTCCACTTTTTAAAAATTGAGCCTTTTTGGTGCCTGGGGAAGAAAACGCATGACTTAATGTTCATGAAAAATGCTGCCCAGGAACCAAAATGTTTTTTGAAGCCAATTTTTTTTTTTTGAAACCAAATGCAAAACGGACACCAGGATGAGTTTTCGGGACGAAATTCCATGTCTAAAAATGGTGTTACTTCCACTTTTTAAAAATCGAGCCTTTTTGGTGCCTGGGGAAGAAAACGCATGACTTAATGTTCATGAAAAATGCTGCCCAGGAACCAAAATGTTTTTTGAAGCCAATTTTTTTTTTTTTGAAACCAAATGCAAAAACGGACACCAGGATGAGTTTCGGGACGAAATTCCATGTCTAAATGGTGTTACTTCCACTTTTTAAAAATTGAGCCTTTTGGTGCCTGGGAAGAAAAACGCATGACTTAATGTTCATGAAAAATGCTGCCCAGGAACCAAAATGTTTTTTGAAGCCATTTTTTTTTTGAAACCAATGCAAAAACGGACACCAGGATGAGTTTCGGGACGAAATTCCATGTCTAAAAATGGTGTTACTTCCACTTTTTAAAAATTGAGCCTTTTGGTGCCTGGGGAAGAAAACGCATGACTTAATGTTCATGAAAAATGCTGCCCAGGAAACAAAATGTTTTTTGAAGCCAATTTTTTTTTTTGAAACCAAATGCAAAAACGGACACCAGGATGAGTTTCGGGACGATATTCCATGTCTAAAAATGGTGTTACTTCCACTTTTAAAAATTGAGCCTTTTTGGTGCCTGGGGAAGAAAACGCATGACTTAATGTTCATGAAAAATGCTGCCCAGGAACCAAAATGTTTTTTGAAGCCAATTTTTTTTTTTGAAACCAAATGCAAAAACGGACACCAGGATGAGTTTCGGGACGAAATTCCATGTCTAAAAATGGTGTTACTTCCACTTTTTAAAAATTGAGCCTTTTTGGTGCCTGGGGAAGAAAACGCATGACTTAATGTTCATGAAAAATGGTGCCCAGGAAACAAAATGTTTTTTGAAGCCAATTTTTTTTTTTTTGAAACCAAATGCAAAAACGGACACCAGGATGAGTTTCGGGACGAAATTCCATGTCTAAAAATGGTGTTACTTCCACTTTTTAAAAATTGAGCCTTTTGGTGCCTGGGGAAGAAAACGCATGACT